>OMNN01041159.1:0-14246 GCA_900302755.1 Chromis chromis
GGATGGAGGCGGTTGCCGTGACTGGAATATAACCAAAGAGACGAGGGGGGGAGGGAGGGGAGGGAGAGGACAAGCAGACCACGTGACGGTGAAAAGCCTGCAGGCTGCTGTGCTGGGAGAGGCAGACAGAGACATCCCCCCATATTGACGCTGCCGTTTAACCACAACAACAGTTCTGGGAAATGGCCGCCGTCTGTACTGTAGCTACTATTTACATGGGACTGATTCAGCCCGCTTATCGCTTTCATCATCAGCTACAGTGGCTTTTCTAACCCTCCCTCCTCCCATTGATTCCCTCCTCTTGTTCCCTTTTTTTTTTATCCTCTCTCAGGGCTTTATGTTACATGAATGAAAACATAGGCTCCTGAAAAATACAGAGCAAACAATGAAAATAAGAAAAGGTGAGACAAACATGCAAAAGCAAGATACAGGGTGAGAAAAAAAAGCACAGTGATGCTCAGGGATGGAGAGGAGGGGGGGGGGTATAGTCTGGACCAGAAGCACTGGAGACATGAGTCATGGCGAGCAGTCTCCCAGGGGGCTCGTTGGTGCAGTCTATAAATGGAAATAGCAGAAAAACAGCGGCTTCCCTCGCCCACCCAGGACTAGGTTATGCCTTATTAGAATTTGATGGCCACTGACAGCAGCTGCTTTGTTTAGCCCTCGCCTGAACTTCACTATCCTTTTTTTTTCTTGACCTGGCAAACGCAATGGAAAAGTGAACAGAAATGACTATATACAAAGTAAGCTGCTTAGTGTCAGAAAAATCATTCTGGGATGTGAGAAAGTGTTTCTGAAAACAGGTCATAAGTGATTTTAAGTAGGAACTCTGTGAAAGTAGCTGCCTATTTTTTTCCCCGCCACAGTAAATGTAGCCTATATCTGTTAAAATAAGTTGATGAGTGACATGAACTAGTTAACTTGGCTCCTTGGTTTCCCCTTGGCTACCCTGCTGTGGAGCTGGCCTAGATCAAACATTGCCAGATATCTGGGACAACCTCTGAAAAAAAAGGAGTGTCTTGTAAAAGTGACCAAGCGGGAAGCGTTGCCTCATATAGTAAATGTTCTGAAAGCTGTGAAAATTAATATGAAGAGATAAAAATAGACTAAGTGCATTTACTGAAGTACTATATTTAAGTCTAACTTAAATACTGCCTGCAGTATCTCAAGTGGTAGAGCGGATAGTCCCCGAATCAGTGTTGACTTCCTAACTTAATATGGGATTGCGTATAAATAGAACGCCACTTCAGGCACATTTCATGCCATGTCTACGCATTTCGCATGTCATTTTAGGGCATTAAAATACAACGACAATGCATCTACATAGCGTGCAATGAAACTGCAAAAGCAAAAATACATTCTGATCGTACTCCAAGGGACTTTGTGGGTTATAAACACGTCTTTTCATGATACCAGTCTGACCCCTTCACATGTTGAATAAGACACTGAACCTGAAGTTGATCCCTTGTATGGCAGCTCTACTGCTTTTGGTGAGTGTGGATGGATGAATGAGAAACACATTAAAGTGCTTCAAGAAAATGGCTATGTAAGTGCAGATCATTTACTGTTTAAAGCTGAGATAGGCAGTGTGTTTATGGCATCACTGAGTAAAAATTAAACACCAACTATCCAGCATTTTGCATTTCAAGTGGTCTGAGAGGAAACAAAACATCTGCACTAAGGCTTCAGAAATCTAGCCTTCTAGATTTCTACCTACCTCAGCTTTAAGGCACTATACTTACAGCTTGAATGTGTCATTTTTACATATATATGCATGTCCATTGCACTCAAGCCCTGGCACAATGTAAGTCTCACTGTATGTCTCAGTTCTAAATCTGGTATCTGTAGCGACGTTCTCGCGCTGGTGCACCGGTAGCTATGAAGCTACTGTAGCAACAGGGATGGACAGCAACTGTGAGGATGCCAGAAAAACCTTACAAGTGTCCAAGCAAAGTTTCTGATGCTTCAAATAAAAAAGAAACCCGGTGCACAGATGCAGACGTCATAAGTACGCACAGACAGTGTTTGTGTAATTGCTCTCACTGCCAGAAGGAGGAGAGGGTTCCTCACTGCAGGTTTAAACTTTACTTCTATTTTACAAACCAAAACACTGAATAAGCTTATGAATATAATAAAGACAATATAATTAAGCACTGAGTCAGTTGAAACTCTAATGGTGTGTGTCTCGAGGGCTCCTTTTTAATTTATCATTTATTTTGTCATTTATTTGCTGCGGCGCTTTTGGGATCTCCCAGATTTATCTTGTGATCACCAGGGTAAAACACCTAACTGCATATAAAGTAAGTGTATTTATAATGTCATGTACAACAATATATCTAACATAGGGCCTGATTTATGCATGAGTTCTTTTATTTCTGATCTTTTAGTATATTTTGCTGATTAAACTTCTGCAGTTCCTGTTTTGACTGCAGCATCACTGATGAATATTAAAGACAACTGTTCAGATGGCTTAATAAATAGTACACATGTTTATTTCTGAGAAACAACCATGAGGAAAAAGCACAAGTCTGCAACACAGAAGAGCAGATGGTTATGTTCAGAGTAGCTCTGAAAGGACGTATTCGGACGATGTCAACCTTCCACATTCATCTGGCATGCCTTTGTCTCTCCTGTTGAAAAGGTGACTGGCTACACTACATGTCAGCGTGATGTCGTCATTGGTGGCTTCGTATCATCCCGGTGCTCCGCGGCTGCTGGGATGGAGCCAGTGGCACCACACCACCTGCTCCCCGTCCCTCCTACCTCTGAGTGCAATCTGCCCACCTGCTTCCATGGTAAGCAGACACACCCTGGTCGCGGTTCCTCCCTCCTAGCCTGCAGCTAAAGTGGAGCTAGTCTGCACAGGAGCACAGACGCAGACAGAGCTCCACCATACCAGAGGAGGGAGGGATCTACGTGGCTGTGGGCCTTTTGTTTAGCTGCCACCGCCAAAAACTCCCCGCCAGGTCGTGTTTGCTCTTCTCTTTTTTCACCTGTCGTCACACTGCTCTCTTTCATCTGTAGGGTTCATCCTAGAGATCATCCCTCGAGGCAGTGAAGACATTATCTCAGTCGAGTAAAGGCAAGAGGTAAAGTGACAGAGGTAGTTTTAAGTGCCTTGCTGAAAACACCACAGAAACCCTTGGGCTGTTTCTTTTTTTCTTCTTTCTTTGTGAGGCACAGTAAAGTTTTCAGGTTGGATTAAGATGAACAGAAGGGGGATGCAGGTGAGGAGCCGCGGCTCCCCGCTGAAGGCTAGCCCTGTGTTTGTTGTCGGGGTTGTTGTTTTAGTCATTATAATGTGTGTTTATCTGGAGATGATGCTGGCGTTCCCCTGGTGACTGGTATTCGACAGCTCTGCTGTTTCATCAGTGGCTGGTGTAACATTTTGGGCAGAAAATTAATAAATGTCTGGAACAATTTGCCAATCCCTTCTGTGTTTGTGTGTGTTTTTTCATCATATTTTATTTCATAGGATTTAAAAGGGAAACCATCTTCGCTCATGTAAATACACAGTCGTAACTTCACTGATACAGGGCCTTAAATCCAAAATATTAAACTTATAGGTTATTTAATCTTTTTTTCTCTCTCTCTTAAGAATAAGTTTAAATGATGAAGTGACAACTGAGTGATCCATTTCTTGAAATTTCCTGAAGCAAACTAAAGTGCAAATAAGTCTCATTGTTATCTCATCACATTGGGGAAATTCTTCTAAAAACACATCTTAAAGGTTAAATATGAGATCATAGGAGGTCTTGTAATACATTCTTCTCCGTGCATTGTGATGAAATATTGACAAACTGTTGCACTAAACAAACAAACATCTCCTATAAATTCAATAAAGTATTTAATGACAAGAACATTCCAATAAATGTCCTTATTCTCCATGAAACACTTCCATTTTGCAGCACATTTTGCCCCATCAGACTGCAAACACACTTGATACAAAAAGACATCTAGTTTGTTTAGGAGATGATGCAACCGACAGCAACTAGTAATAATACAGCAGAGCAGCAGTAATAATGTGTTTTTTAGTTTCAGTTTATAAGCTTTATTTGTTTTTCCTCCAGCGAGATGAGAGTAATGCTGGTTCAGCATGGTGTAAACAGCCCACAGGGGCTCATTCTTAAACATAGTCCTCCTCCATAAACTGATTTCACCGCAGGGCTTTGGCTCTCCATCCCAGCAGCCCTCTGGCCCACATGACAACAGGCGGCCTGTTTTTCCCTGCAACATAGCAACACTGCCCTGAGCTAACTCTGAACCTTGACAGTCAAAACATATTATTGGTCCAGGTGACAGGAGCTTTGCACTAAGCGATATAAATACTCCAGGGGTAGGAGGCTGTAAGTGTTCACACCGGCTGTTGAGGTGACATGATGTCATTGGAGGAGATTTGAATATACAAGATGAGCTGATACCACATATTTGCTTTGTTAAATAGCAATTTTCCAAGGAGGAATTGTAAACAAAAGAGCTCAGAGTGTGAGCTCAGGGCCATGGGGAGAGCTGCAGAACCAGACATTTGAGTCTCATATTTCAACGCCACAGAGACAGCTTAGGCCTCAGCTGGGCCACACCTACTGTAAGTCTAATTCATCTCTGCAAGGTTAAAGACTCGGGAAAACAAATCTACAGCCCCTTACAGTCAAGCCTTATCCAGCCAATCTATTGCCGCAGGAAGATGGAGTTGTTCTTTTCCATTATCGCCGCAGGGGTTTGAGTCATTGTGGAAGACTTGTGGCCCGCTGCGGCGCTGCTGCACCAGCATAAGTCACAAAGAGACAGAAAAGAAAGCAAGATGGGTAATTCACCACCATGTCCTTACACCTCCTTCAACAGACTCCACTGTTTGTCCTCAAAGACAATGTGCTTGTGTTTATATGCCCTCATACATATCAATTACGTACGACTTGGGCAGTGTCATCCTCAAGGTGCTTGAAAATTAGGTTTCAATGTCAGCTGAGAGGCACATTCCAGACAGAAATAAGGGAGCTTTCACCTCCAGGCTGTTCCCTGTCAGGATGCAGCGACTGAGCCCTCCCATCCAAATAACACGGAAATCCAGGCTTACACAAGCAACGTATTCCTCTTGCATCAGCAAATGAACTTCTTTCCACATAACAGTTGAGCTGTCAGCAACTATGGCGAGTGTTTATGGGGCAGAAAAGGAGGGGAAGTGAAACCCTCCTGTGCCTCTTTGTTGCTAGAGCACATGGAGGATTGGATTCCTGAAAACTCGGACAGCAAAAATGGCGTCACCCTCGCTCTGAGTCAGAGACGCTGTGTGCCCTGGATGAACTTCCCGTTTCAGTCTGCCACAGATATAGGGTTTCTCCAGCTCAGCCACACACACCGGAAGTGAGTCACACTTATTCACCAGTCGTCTGCAGGCTGCAGACTCTTCAAGCCCCAGAGTGACAGGCCGTGGAGGGGACCAAATTAGCTTCTGAAACTTTAATCTCCTACAACTCAATTATTTAATATCTGAGCCACCCACTTCAAAGGAATACCTCAGCTCCCTCCTCTCTGGCTGCCTTGATGGAGGCTTTCAATCCCGTCTCCTGAAGGACTCACCCATTTTATATCTCTACCCTGCGGTTTGAATGACGCTCTGCTGAAATCTTACAGCGCTCCCTGAAATCCGAGATATACTGTGCTAATAAACCGCAGTGCATTAAGAGCCTTGGTAGCTGGAGGTGAAATTATAGTATGAAACTTCAGCTTTGTCACTATGTATTCACCCTTTCTAATTTTGGATTCCCCGTCCAATTGTAAAACAAAATCATTTGCAGCTGCAGAGCGTAATCTCTTCACACTGAAAAAGGCAAGAGGAGGAAGCAATTACTGTGATTTGGAAAGGAGCGTGAATACAAAAACCTAATGGAAATATGCAAAACAAGCTTATGTAATAAATAGGAGATTAAATTTAATGCTAGCAACAGTGAGAAACTCCTAAATATATCGGAAGACTATTTCGGAGGCAAAGTAACATTTTCTGTAAGTTAACAAACGTCCTCTGAATGCAAATGATGTCCTTGTTTACGTTGAGATTCGTAATGAAGATGAGGTCACTGAAACGAACAGGCAGCAAAGGTAAAAGAACAGAAATAACCTTGAGAGAGGGTTCATAAATTATTTTGGAATTGGCCTTGATTTTTGTCTCACACACAGCCACATAACACATTTCCAGACCTGCATAGCTATTGGCTCTGTGGAAAAGTGGATCAGAGAAGTGGAAAGTTAATCCCCAAGACCCCCCCCAGCCAGAGACGAGAAGAGGGGGGCTGCTGGCAACTGCAAAGAGGTTCGGGGGCTTTCTGTCTCTGCGGATTCACATGCAGACACACACATCCTGCTGTAGTGACACATACGCACACATACAGCCACAAAAATAGAGACAGCTGCAAAAGTGACACACAGACTCGCAGAGATATGAAACACCTCCTGACCAAACTCTACTGGGAATTTGCATCTCATTTAGTATTTTTTTGTGAAAATGTAGATACTTTATCTTCGAAACCAGACATAAAGGATGTGCTAAAATCAACTACAGCTGCATAGCCATCTCTCTGTTTACATGTTGCATACAGCCGGGGAGGCTGTGGCTCAGGTGGTAGAGCGGGTTGTCCACTGATTGTAAGGTTGGTGGTTCATTCCCCAGCCCCTCCACATGCTGAAGTGTCCTTGGACAAGACACTGAACCCCAAATTGCCTCAGATGTACGTCGCTTTGGATAAAAGCATCTGCTAAATGAAATTGTAATTGTACTTGGATAAACAGCACAGGAAACTTGACATTTTCAGCTGACAGTCTTTGATTTGAACTAACTGACAGTTAGCCTTAAATGAAAACTAATAGACATGTTTGAGCTTAATGGGGCGCCCCAATAGCCTAATGGTTATGTCGCATGACCCACATGCAGAGACGTAGCGGCTGACCCGGGTTCAAGTCCGACCTCGGGCATTTACTGCATGTCCTTCCCCACTCTCTCCTGTTTCTGACTCTATCCACTGTCCTATCAAATAAAAAAGGTGAAAAGCCAAAACAAAAAAAATCTTAAAAAGACATGTTTGAGCTTAATTTAATTCACGTGTTTTTTTTCTGACCAGCAACTTTCACGCAAAAAATTCAAGTTTTGCCAAAGATCTGGATTTTGCAATAAAACAGGACTGGTTGGTTTTGTGCTCACGTCCTTGCATGCAAATGTTACACCAAAACTATTTTTTGCAGGAGCACTGTTGCTGCATCCTGGGATTAGCACTGACCAAGATGACTGTGATTGGTCAAAAGAAATACAAACAAGCCACAGTGTTTTTTTAGAAGAGGCAGACTTGGGTGAAATATGCATCACTTATAATCATAGACAGTATATCAAAGATGTAGCTTCCATGTCTTAAAAGTAAAACCTGCATTATTTATATAACAGCCAGCAGGGGGGGCGACTCCTTTGGTTATAAAGAAGTCTGATTGCATAGAAGCCTATGGGAAAATGACCCTTCGTCTCACTTGATTTGTTACTTCAGTAAACATTTTCCTAGTAAGTTTATGGTCTCAATCACTAATTTTAAGGCTTTTTGAATACAGCATGATGTTTATTTTGCAAATTATAGTCGTATTTAGAATAAAACAGGCTACTTTGTAATTGGCAGGTTACTACTGTATCGGCGGGCATAGTGTCCTCTAATTCTCAGTCAGATCCATCCCTTGCTCGTCATGTCTAGTTATAAAAGAGCAAGATAGATATACTGTATGTCAACATGTCTCCATGGTCTGTCACGTTTTCAAACAATAAAAAGGAGTTCTCTTCACACCCTCTTTCTTCTCACGTGCACATTTAAACTCTCGCTTCCACTCCCTTGCATGACAGGTGTGAAGACAGTCGAGTTTGTCTAGTGTCCTTCTTGTCAGTTCATCCAAAACTAAAGCGGCAGCAACATGAAGTAGTACTCCATCGTAAAGTTAGTCGTAAGACCTGCATCATTTGGAAATGGCACACATTTTTGCTGCGTATACAAGTGCTATTTGGTTAATGAAAATACTCAAGTATCTAACGTTAATGTGATGGGAATGCTGGCCAGCAGAGGAGTTGGGAGACAGGGCAATCAGAGACGGCTCTATAACTCTAACATCTGTACTAGCCAGTGAGTTAAAAGTTTTAATATAAAGACTGGAAACAGAGAATAACGAGCCTGGCTATTTAATATTTCTCGGCAGGGACAGTCAACAGAAACTGGTCACGACTAAGAAACAGCTCGGAATAAACCCCACAAGAAAGCAATCTTTAGAAATGTATTTTTGTGCTCATTAAACAAGATATCATCTATTAAGCAATGAGATTTATAGATGCTGTTAGGCTGATTTAGGTGCCTTTGGACAGAGCCAGGTTTCCGTGTTTGCAGTCTTTATGCATAGCTAACAAACAAATATGAGTTTCTCTGTGAGGATCTTCTCTTCTAACGCTAAGCAAAAAAAGCGAATAAGCATAACTCTCAAAATGAGAAACTATGCTTATGCACAAAGTTATTTTGCTGCTCAAATCTAATATTAAACCTGTGATAAAAGGTTCCTTGTTTGGTGGATTAGAATTGTGATCCTTTTTAAGACTATAGTCTAGCCTTACTACATAACCATCTTTCAAAATGGTAAACAGGAACAACTATGGCTGCCAGCATCACATCATATCTGGCACCATCCGCCTGGAACAGATGGCTTTTCAGGCAGACTATATTAAATGTACCTAATGAGCCAGAGCACACATGATCTCATGCTAGCCTACTTCCATTCTTAATCTCCCCATATCGTGCATGCGTGTGCGGGTGTATACGAGTCGTCCCGCCAGTGTGTGTGCACTAATTCGCAGGGTACATGCATACAAATGCAGATGTGTCTGCGCGGGTGCAGGATGCAGGATATTCTCCGCTCTCTTAAAAGCCTTTTCAAAGTGGAATGACTCTATCAAGGGAACAATGGGTATTCTGAGCCCGGCAATGTGACAAAGGTTCACACTGACACGCTTTCCTAAATTAGGCTGTTCATGCACAGGAGGGAAGTGAGCCCTGCTCCTATTCTTCTCCTCTACTCGAGGGTCATTGTGTAGACAGGAAAGGCCACAGAGACATATGACTTGACATGCTCTCTAAAGTAGGTTAAGGGCACTCTACTTGCAAATGTAAAAAAAAAAAAAATGCAGAAAAACACTTTTAAAAACCTGCATCGGACGAAAAATGACTTTGTGGTGCGTTCGAGGTAAATGGTTTCTTTATTGCCATGGATGACATCAATCCCTGAGGGGGTTTGGATAAGTTGGGCTTTATTGTTACAGATGGATATACTGTCACGCTCTGACGCTAACAATTACGCTACATTGTACACATTGAGCAGTGGGTCTTAATCAGTGATGAGTTAATAATTCTTCAATCGTCAACAATACAGGCACCCTAAAGCGTTCATCCCTCTGAGGCAGCCCCATCTATCTCAGTCAAACCTCCACTTCACCTCCAAACCTTCAGCAAGTGAAAGCCATGACCTCCACTGATGTCATTATGAGATAACTAGCATTACGTCAAATCCTGTTTTTCTACAACGCATGTTTTCCCCGTCACATAAACACAGGCTGCTCATGAAGATGTTGCAACACTGCGGCGGAGAGCTGCAGATGTGAGAGGCCTTTGAAGGAGCAGAGTCGGGGCCTCTCCGCCTCCCACCGCTGTCCCTCCCCAGCCCGAACTCACACCACACAAGTCTGCTTCCAGGAAACCAGCTGTTGGACTTGGGAGAAGGGAGGAGGTGATATTCTATATCAGGGCTGTGAATCACAGTTCCATGCTCTGTATTTTTCCTATGCTGGTTTGGCTGCCTGGTTGGCTGGCTAACCGGCTGGCAGGGTGCACGAGGAGGAATGTGTTGTGGAGCGGACTTTAGCACTGAGGGCCTGACTAGGAGACTGGGACAGGGGGTTGCTGGGTTATTACATGGCCTCGGGGGTGCTTATTTAAACCAAAATCCTGTCTGGACTATTGCACTCAAACACTGTTATTGTACTGCAGCTGCATGAGACACAAAGGCAGATAGATGGAAATATGGACGAGGAAGAAGAGAGGGAGACAGAAAGAGAAAGAGAGAGTAATCATAGGAGGGGGAGAAGCAGGAAGAGTGAAAGGAGAGAGGAGGTCTGGACAATGTCATCCGTCCTTCCCAGGAAACGGCACAAACAATAAGTAAAAATTAGAGAGCCCAGTGGAGCAGAAGAAGGAGCAGTGCAGGGACAAGCCATAATTAGACATTGGATGACGAAGGATCTGGTGTTATATGGAGTTAAAACTGGGACTAGAGCAAACCCACATTGTAAAATTATCTTCCAGCTGTACATTCAGCCTAGAGAGATTATCATTCAAATGCAGAGCAAAGAGCAACAGCTAGGCAATAATATTAACGGAAGGAGATGGAGCTGTTTCAGGGATGGAAAGTTGCACGTCATGCAAGACTGGAAGCTGCAGGCATCAGCGGAGATCAGAGTTGGGGGTTCGTGCAAAGTAAGAGGAAAACTCGAAGAGTCTGGCCCATGCTGTGGAATGGCGGAAATCCTGGTCTGATTGTGCACCACTGTTTGCTTGTGTTCAGACAGCTCCTAGGAAAGGAATGTGTGGCCTACATTCCCTCTCTAGCCCCCGCCTCCGTTTCTCCAGCACTAACACTCACTGTCAGCACGACCAAGTTTAAGAGGCGGCATACCAAAAACAACAAAGGAAGGAAACGTTCAAAGCACATCGGTTTGATTTACTTGCATTTTCTAGGAGGTGACAGGAATGCAGTTCTGAAAAAAGGAAAAAGGAAAAAACACATGGCCATGAGACAGGGTTTTGCTCTGCGAGTTTGAATTTAAAGCACCCTCATGCTACCAGTTAAGTCCGACACAGGAGGCAGGAATGGGTTAAGTCTACTGCGGAGAGCGAGCAGAGGGAGCAGTGGAGGTATGGGGAGACAGAAGGGGTGAGGGTGGGGGTGGTCAGCGCTGCATTCAGATGAAATTAAATGGAGGCTAAAGTGCTGACTCATTGTGTTCGGGCCCTTTATTACCTGCTCCGTCACCCAGGCTTTATGGGGTGGGCTGCCAGAGGAAGGCTGGGGGGATGCAGGCAGGCAGGCAGCCCTCATTTACAGGAACCCTTCTGGAGGCAATAACACTGCAGTCACCCTGCCAGCCAGCCAGCCAGCCAGCCCCTGCGGCTCACCTGCGCTCTGCAAAACTATCCTTTAGGACACCCTCCCCAACCCCCAACCCCAAGAAAGCACCGACACACACAACCCTGCCCCTCTCATTTTTTTTTGTCTGAACAGGAGGAAGCCTGCTTTTGCTGCTAATGAGACATCAAGGGGAGCTGGGGGAATGTGGGCTTTGAGTCTGGTAGGCCGGTCTGTCGTGCTGTTTGCAAGAAAAAAGCCTGTGTTTGCTTTTCTGTACTCTCCAGTGATGGTGTAGTATTGTGGTTTACACCACTTGCAACGTAAGAAATAATGCGTTGTAAAATGCATTCATCTTGTATATCTAAAAAAAAAAAAAAAAGTTGTCTGAACAGAAAAGTTGGCTGCAGCCAATTTTGCGTGCGTCATCGCCTTCAGCATCTGATCACGTTCTAACGCTGCGAGGTGTGTAAGGTATCACGGCGGCATCATTTGCATTGCAGCTGGCGTTCACATAGCAGGGTGATAAGACTTGTTAGCGCCTTGAAGACAGAGGTGGGGCGATGACATGAGCTGCAATTTGGGCAGCAGACAATAATTACTTTTCTTCCGAGATGTTTCTCTCTAAGGAAAAGCAGGTTTTGACTTTCCGCACTGTTGCATCCCTCCCAAAAACAAACAAAAAAAAAAACGCTAAGTATCTTCAGTGCTACATTTCCAGTAAGAGTTTATTTATGGTTCAAGATTGTCACGTCTGAAAGTCAGTGTGTCTGCGCTTGCAGTCACGGAGGGTCACTGATGTTGATAGTAGAAAACCAGACATAATTTGAGAGGTTATACAATGTGCATGATGTATGGCTGTGGCCAGCATGAAGCACTCACTGGCTGTGGAAAGCGCTTATTGCTGCTGATCAGACGAAATGGACTCCAGCACTGTGTCAGGCTCCAGTTTGTCTCAAATGGTCTGGGCAATCAGAGCATACAGCCAATAAATGGATGCATTCTCTCTGTCCTGGCTCTGCTTCTCCATCTCCCTCATTACTCTCATTACTCTGCAGCTTGTGGGTTATCTAATGCTCTCCCCATGGCTTACGGTTTGGCTGGGGATTAGACTCATTTTTCCAAGGGCATTTTATAAACAACCCTGTGTGCCTCCCTTTCTCGTGGGCTGAGCTGATGTAGCAGCAGAATTTACGACCTCAGAGGCCTTGTGGCCTCACTCCCGTTGCAATACATTATTCAAATTCATTCTCTCTCTCACACAGCGCAGAGGGCAATTATTTGAATATCCGCAGGAGTGCAGCTGGAGTGCCGCGGCTCATCTTCAACAGCAAAGACGGTGAAATTGCCTCACTCCGGCGGATCAAGGTTGTAGGCAATGAAACACTATAATTTATGGCGCAGTTTGATATTTCAGTGAAGTCATTGATTCCCTTGTGTCAGACCTTGGCAAGGACGGCTCCAGAATTCACAGAATGTAATTCCAATTCTGCCTCGATGAGGATTTTTTTTTTTTACAGCACTAATTGGACACTTGGCCGGCTGCACATGTTGTAAAATGGATTTTCCCCTGAATCAACAGAAACAGCCCTCAGAAATTCAACATTGCGCCACTGCCCCGCAAATTATATTCAAGGCTTCTGTACAAAGTGTAGCAAAGGAGAAGTTTGCTCAAAAACAAAATCTGTGTACCGCCTGAGGAGAGAAACGTGGACTGATACCACATATGCAGTAAGTTATTGAAGCTGTCCCACTTTCAGCAGCGAACAGATGCAGTGTCCTCATTTCTTGTATACTGAAGCTCTCCTCTGTCACACACCTACATCATGATGTAAGTGTTGTTCACACCACAACAACACATGCGTTTGTACCATTCACAGATTCCATTGCAGTGCTTCACCGAGACAGACTATAAGTCACACTGGATTACACACCTCCTCCTGCATGAAGACTTACTAATACTGTACACTCTGATTATGAGCAATGACAGAGGAAGCGCTGTCTCACCCTCCCAAACCTCATCCCTCTGTTTCTGTAGAAATTTGGCCTCACCCTCCCAAACCTCATCCCTCTGTTTCCTCCCAGAGGTTCAGTCAAGATGGAAGACCTCTACTTATTCACAATCAGCTGTTTTTAGACTGCGCTTATTGCCCCCTTTTTATATCCCTCTGCCACCACATCGTTTTCCACATTCATCATTTCATATTAACGATGTGTTACGTGTATGTGTTTAGTAAAAAAAAATCTACTAAACATTAAAAATTAAATCTGCGTTGGCTACTTGGAGGCAGTTATAAATACCAAATTGACATATAACAACTTTATAAATATGTTATGGTTAGTTGTCTATTCAAGCACCACATAGAGAAGGAGTACATTTACAAGTTATTTTATATCATTCTCTTTCCCAGAGTGTCATTTGCAATCAGTGTCAGGGGAGTTGGTGGTTCCACTTATTTGTTCAAGTTTGTTAGCTAAGTTTCATTTTCACTTGCGGTTTGGTGACGTTTAGACACCAAAACCACTTGGTTAGATAAAGGAGAAGGTCTTTTTTTCAATAAAATACACCCTCGCACAACAACAAAAAACATGTTACAAGGCAAAAAGGTGAGAAGGAGCGACAGTGTTTCTCATATTTATGCACGTTAAGTGTCACATTACAAAAAGTTGATGGGAATGAGAAAATTAATCCTCAATTTAGGAAGAGTATACACTCATTTAAAGTAGTTTTAATTCAGGTAATCTTTTGTTGCCTTCATCTCGGACAGCATAAAACATGACTAACACCAGTTGACACGACTTCTCTCTATTACCCCTTTTCCACCGAGCAGGTTCCAGCGCTAGTTCGGAGCCAGAGCCTGACTTAGCACCAGTTCTTTGTGTTTCCACCACCTAAGCACCGGCTCCAGGTGCTAAAAACTGGTGCTTAGCAAGCACCAATTCTTTGCTGGGCCAGAGCTAAGCACCGAGTACGTCAGGGGCTGGGGGCGGGGCTATCGTGAGCAATGATCAACGGTGGAAAGGGACACACAAGCGGTAATTTGTGTCCTTTTTCTCCAGGA
>OMNN01041162.1:0-15117 GCA_900302755.1 Chromis chromis
CTAATCAGACCTAATAATCATCATTTTATGACAGCCTTTTTCAGGCAAAGTAATCAATATCATGATGTACAGTCATAAAGGTAATATACTGCAGCATATAAATGCAACAAAACTATTATAACCATCAACTTTAAATGTCTGCAAAATATTACAGTAACTCAGATGTAGAAGTGTAGAAAACAGGCTGGTGAACAGACCAGCCGCAGAACAGATCACATGAATATAATGAACGACCGTGTTTGAAGGTGATTCCAATAAATATGCCTTTTGTTCTGCGTGTAATTGACCTGGGAGTTAAAATCTATGTCTTTGTAGGTAGTGTCCATAGGAGGCAGCCTAAATTTCCCTGTAGAGCAATAACCATTGACCTGACTCGGCTCGGCTCTAACCTTTGTGTCAGTGGGTGCCAAACAAAAAGAAAGCGGGGTGATGCTGTGTGCTGAGATGTCGCTTTGCTTTATTCGGACCTCGGTGTTTTGTCTGAGTCAGATAACCTCTGATCTGAACTCCAGACACAAAGGTGAAGTAAGCTCCTGATTAATGATATGTTGTCCACTGATATGGCAACATCCATGAAAGGGAGCCGATGAGGTGCATGTATGTGAGGTCACTTGTAAAAAGTGTTTGGCTACAAAATTAAGGTTATTCCTGTCTGAAAATGAATGCATCACTGGAACATGATGGTACAGATAAGACATAATTTTGCAATGTGAGAAATATAATCCATGAATAAATACATGAATGAAATCCAACATCTGTGATCTAAAACAAAACAGCATGCTGAGCGCATCTTAAAAAACACATGAGGGTTTTAAATATACCCTTAACAATAAATAAACTCAACTAAAGGATTATTACAGAATTATATTCAGCTTAAAACCACAATAGCGCATCATTTAATATCTATTGTGTCTTTATAATTCGTGAACACAGCGATCATCCTGCATGCGTTTGTTTGTAATATGTTTATGGTGCATTACAAGCTAATTTTGAGCATGCGTTTACATCAGTGCTCCTTGGAAAGAAAAAAATGACTCAATATAATGAGACAGGAAGGCAATAATCTCCACCAGATATAATCCATGTGTTCTCATAATGATCCTTAAAAATCTTTTTTTTTTTCTGTTATGCTTTACTTTTCCTTTCCAACTGTCTTCTTGTTAAACAGTTTCTCCCAAAAAAAATAAAAAAAATAAAGCATATAATAGTATTATGACTATAACTGGCTCAGTTAAAAAAAGAAAAGAAAAGAAAAATATGATGAATAGGAATGCAGTGTTTGTATGTGCTCGACTCCAATAATTAATAAAACTAGATTTAGGTCACAACAGATTCAGAGTTAATCAACATTTGCAATGCATACTGGGAGAAAACCTGGTGTATACTCACAATAAATTGCACTGTACCATGGGAGCTGGATGTGTTTCTAATATGCCCTCATTATGTTGACAAATGCTCATAACCAGGCAGCTTTTCAATGTTTCATGAGGGCAGTGCTCAACATCGCAACACGTTGCATTGTTACATCAGGTTGTTTGCCAGATGTAAATGACCATTCCACTGCTTTTTATTTCCATTGCCCCCCTTTAATGACATACTGCAGTATTTATGAGAGCTTTCCCTACATGCCGTATCACCAACAGGGGAATATGACACATCCCCTGCAGACTGGCATGTGCTCTGTGTCCCTGCGAGGCTTTACATTGATTCCAGCAGATTTCTAAAGTGATTTTTGTAAGAGCATTTGCCTGGGATTAGTTTGCTCCTGAAAGCTCCATCAGAGCTTTTGGTGGGCTATTTAACAGAGCAGAGGCAGCGAGAGGCTGGCGTCCGCTCTCTGGCCTCACACTGAGTCCACAGGGCTTCACAGATAAAGAGGGGGGATTGGTTACAGCCAAAGCTGATCTTCCATCTTCTGTGTGTAGGCTTTTGAAGGTCAGGCAGGTGTGTGAAGGGTTTGAATTCATGGACAATCCCTTTAAGCTCCAGTGGATTTGTTCTGCTGAGGCTTAGCCTTACTTTCTTAAGAGTTAGACACTTGAGAGGAGAGACAGTTGCACGGGTAAAGAGGGGAAGTTAAGGTGAAAGCATTCCTTGGAGCATTTTATTTCTTTAAAGATGTACTTTAAATCCCACTGTATTGTGATCCAATCAGTGCCAGCTCCTCTTCTAGCAGTACACTGACCAAAACCTATTTTGGCAGCTGATCATGTTTACTGAGTTTTTCATTTTTTTTGGTTGAAGCAAACAGCATAAACTAGCTGCATGATGCTTTAGTGCCTTGCAAATGTTTTCTTTGCTTTAGCTTCCACCACTTATAGAGTGTTGAGTGGAAGAGACGTGGCTTTGAGATCACAAGCTGCAGCTGGCAGGCAGACAGCTTTGGATGGGGTGTACTATTGAGGGCTGAGGGTGAGTCACCCTTAAGAATGGATGAGAAGAGAAGAGAAGAGAAGAGAACAGAACAGAACAGAACAGAACAGAACAGAACAGAACAGAACAGAACAGAACAGAACAGAACAGAACAGAAGAGAAGGTGCTATACTTCTCTTAAGAAACTAGTCAAGATGTTGTCTTCAGTTGAAAGCTGGAGGACTGCTTTAGAATGAATTCATTTGCACTGTTTCATGCTGCATAGCTTCAGCAAGGACAATGATGCTGCAACTTAAGTCTACTTCTCCAGCCCTTATCAAGATAATTAAAACTAGAGTCAGTAAAGAAGCTTCTGATGTAGATGATGTGATGTTTGCAGTTGTGGATGCCACTTTGAAGTAAGAGCATCACTATTACCACCACTGAAGTTGGGTCTTATTAGACTGGATATCTTCCACCAGCAACAGTAAGATCTGAAAGACACTTTTAAAAGTCTGGCAGTTATACTTTCATTGGCTAGTTTTAAAACCAACACGGCACAAATATTATAATTAACTGGATTCCAAAAAGCAAAAGATGTGATGAAAAATATTCAGCTGCACCAGTTTAATGTGTCAAATGGAGTAAAGGAGGAATGGTCATGACAATTAATGAACAAATTAGCAGTGAACCGAATAACGACGCTTTGCAAAAGGTATAAGGTCGTAAGCACAGACAACAAATGAAGCTGGGTTATGATGAAAATGGTTGATTAATGTTGGTAATTGGCATGCAACTGAATGTTATATCCCTTTTTTTTTTTCAAAATGTCCTATATTGCTGGATGTAGAATCAATTTGTCAGACAAGGCTAATCTTTTCAAATCAGTTCAAATCTTTTGCTTTGATCCCCTCAATGAAATCTTATAAACGATCAGAATGGTGATAGGTGCAGCTCCAAGTGGTCACTCTGGATCTGAGAAGCCACCAAATCGTCTCTTCCAATCATTTTAAGCAACATAACTTACATTAACTAACAGTGATTCTGCTATGTGTGTGTGTGTGTGTTTTTTTTCCATCGGCCAAATATAGCAGGGTAAGCTGGCACGTTATGTCAAACTGCGCTTAATTTATTCTTCTTGTGCATTTATTGTTCTGTTTTTTGTTTGCAGTCCAGGCGCTGCAGTGCTATGGCTGCAACATCATCCAGGGTCAGAGATACGTGGATGTGGGCTGCTCCAACCCCGAGGTCATCACCTGCACCCACTCACACAAGGGCTTCAAACACCGTTTCTGCATCAAGACAGAGAGCAGTGAGTAAAACCTTTCATGAACTATATTTCATGATTATCTTTTCCTTCCTTTATCCTCTAACTCAGTGGGCTAATGCGCTTGTGTACGATACATTTTTGGAGAATTTTTATGGGGCAGCAGATTATTAAATCATGATGAACTCACGCTGACGTGCCACTGGACATTGGCATAATCATTTTTAATCGTACTTTCATGTAAATGTTCTTTGTCCGCTGATGTGAATATTCTATTTCTCCCTGCACAGAGGATGGTTACATAACACCGCTTTGGTGTGCTTTGCTGTGCTTTGCTGAATTATAAGTCATTCATTGTTTGATGTTAAGTCAAACGGAGGATGTGGACATCCACGACAGGATGGTGATGGTCAGATGAGCTTATCCACAGAAGCGTGGACAATCCAGCTGTTTCTCTGCTTGACGTCTTCAGAATCTGCACACGTCCAAAGGGCTGATGAGGCACCTTTTTTCCATTCGCTTAGAGAAACAGCAAGCTCAGACAAGAACTGACGACCGCCTGTCAGACACACTGTGACAAGCATTTTGTCAAAATCTTGAAGCAGTGTCTTGGTGGTAATCTGTGGCGAGCCGGCCTGTTAATCTTCATGTGACCCCGTCAGACCCAAATCAAACAGATGCTGATAAAGTTCCATAAGAGTCTTAGAGTTTTGGTCCCCCTTTGTCCTCAGACGTTTGCAACAAGGCCAGTGTCCTCTTCTGAATAATGTCCACTGACTCCAACTTGGAACTGATGTATGTGGAGTTCTGTTATTGTGTGATTTTAGACTAAGAAACATAATTTGCCACCAAAAACACCACAAAATTTTGGAAATACTCACCAAAACCTAACATCAGGTAATGTAACACTCCTATCGCTGTGCTAACTTACCAAATTAACAAGTGAGGTGGCAGTTAGGTGCTTCGTTCATTTGTCATAATTAGTGATATCAAACTATCCAAAAACAATGTAGAAAAAATGCACTTTATGATCATTTCAGAAACACCGACTGATGAAGTCCAGCCAATCTTTTTATGTTGGACCTGCTGCTTAAATTTGGAGGATCGCTCTGTTTGTAATTTGGATTTATACGAATAAAAATCACTTCTGTGTCTGGGGATGCCGAGTTAGAAATGACAGAGGTGTTGATGGTTTCCAGCAAGATCTCATCATAGAAATTCAAGATTAAAGAGTTTTGTATTTGTCACATCCTTATACAGTATGTGCAGTGAAATGCAAAGTGACACCTCCTCAAGGCTGTGCAGTAACAATAGCAAATGATAAAATAATAAGCCAAAAACAAACAAACATGTAGTGTCTAAAACATGTAGTATATAGGGAAAGAATTTGCATTTGTTTAGGACTCATTGATGTACTGCTGTTTTAAATGAAGTATCAAATTAAAATGATGCATCAAGTATTTAGCTTATTGGTTCTTGGAAGTCAAACTAATCACAATATCAAAACTGCTTAATAAACCAACACTCTAATAAGATAAGATAAGATAATCCTTTATTAATCTCACAATGGAGAAATTCACTCGTTACATTCAGCTCAAGAAAGAACACTCAGGATGTGCAGGATAGGTGGGAAAATGTGCAAATAGTTAAATAGTAATAGAATAAAATAAATAAATAAATGAAAATAAACATACTGTAATAAAACAATGTCAATAAACCAGATATTTACAGTTATAGTGCAAGTCGGTAAAGTGACGTAGATAACGTGATTTGACGTAGATCAAGAGATTATTGCACGTAGTTTTGCATAGTGGTTATAAACATGAGTTGTACAGTCTGACAGCGGTTATGGTAATGGTTGAGATACATGCAAAGGCCTGGTTAATTTAAGACTATAAATAAAAAATTAAAGATTACATGGCAACCAGAAGTCAGAGCATCTCCAGAGCAAGTGCAAGTGTTTGACATGCTACTGCTAAATGCTCCTCTTTCTGTATATTTTTCAGTATTTTCCCAGTTACATAAATGTTTTATCAGTACATATGCTTTACGGTATGGTCATAATGTGTTTATTTAAAGTATTTAAGAGTGTAAAATGTACTTCTTGTCAAAGGATTGGCTTCTCAGCTGTGTTGACATATCCTGCAGAGTGAAGATCTCTAAATGTCTTCCTCATTATACACTTGCTGTATCTGGTGCTTACTTGTGCTTTTTTTTCCTTCCTGCTGAGCCAAACACCAGCTCATCACTCTTATCTGACTGACTGTGTGACTGAGTGACTGACCATATCGCCTCTTCCGTCCCTGCAGCGGCTCTCGGTATCGTCCTGACCAGTGGTTGTGCTACATCCAGACACTGCCAGCAACAAGAGCTGCCAGGGGTGCGAATCCACTGCTGTGATTCAGACCTATGTAACAGCACCCCCTTCTGGCATCCCAGCACCCTCCACTGCATCTGTGCACTGTTCAGCCTCCTGCTGCTGAGGATGTGGTTGTGATGGGATGGGATCCTGAGAGCGACGAAACATCAGTGGACTCTTCTCTTAGCTGCTCACATTTAGGAGTTTTGCTCAGTGTGGTGTTACTGGTGAGCACCTCGGAACAGCTTTTTGGTCACACTGTTAGCTTGGACTCGCAGTGAGAGCGAAGGTTAAATACCCCTGTGAATAAGTTTGATGAAAATAATGACGAAGCAGCTTGCAGTCATCAGAGAATTCATTGTGCACATCCACTCACTCAAATATAGCTTGAAGTATGGAGCATCTGTTGCCATGACAGCATCATCTTTATTAGAGTCATCATGTCAGTCCATAAACAGTTTTCACTTTGTGTGAGCAAAAGCAGAAACACACTGACTTCAGTTTTATAAAGATCCACTTGTATGAAAAGACACATATTGTTTTTCAAGATCAAATCTGTCTGCAGTATGTTATTTTAAAGTCACGGGCTGTTTACTTAGCAAAAAATGAAAGATATTTTTTTTAGTTTGCTGTGCAGTCCTCCAGGCAAGACTCTGGAAAGCACACTGCATGTGGTTCTCCTATGTAGGATTGTAAGAAATATTGTTCAGTGAAAGCATGTAATGTTGTGAATTATTGTATTAAAATGTTTCATACTTTTCAAAAGAAAATTGCTTTGAACGCTGTTGTTTTTGTTACACCAAGACATGGGCAGTGGTGGCTTAACGGTTAAGTCCCTGGGCTACTGATCGGAAGGTCAGAGGATTGAACCCCCACTGCGGCGGCCACTGTTGAGCCCTTGAGCAAGGCCCTTAACCCTTCCTGCTCCAGGGGCGCTGTACCATGGCTGACCCTGCGCTCTGACCCCAACTGGGACATGCGAAAATTGAATTGTCCCAAATAAAGTTTTTAAAAATATATTTTTTTTAAAGACCAGAATGTCACATAATAAACATAACCAGAGCAGTCAAAAATGAAATAATTCTAATTAAAATGATTGACACACGGGGTACCCCGATAGCCTAACGGTTATGTCGCGTGACCCAAGTGCTAAGGCGTAGTGGCTGTCCCGGGTTCAATTCCGACCTTGGGCGTTTACCGCATGTCCTTCCCCACTCTCTCCTGTTTCCGACTCTTTCCACTTTCCTATATAAAAAAGGCCAAAAATAAACCTTTAAAAAAAATAAATGATTGACACGATGAGCAGAAGATTAATTGATTGTAAAAGTGTTTTCATGTACATATAAAAAATGTGTAAAGCTGACATAAAATAACAGCATTACACCTAAACAGAAATATAACTGGATGATTTAGTATGAACATCTAAAGTAAGGTAATATTTACTAGTAGACATTTATGCGCTTACATTATTGAATTTATTTTCATATATTATAGGTTTTGTAAATCAAAAATGGTCATAAACAAAAACATAAAATCTGTAGTTGCAGAAAAACCGTCCTGTGGGAGAAATTCTGTCTACCACAAAGATATTTTTGGCAGAATGGATGCTGTCCAGCTCATAATGTTTAATAAACAGTTCACAGCCCTGCTTTCCTTATGCTGATTATTCTCTCTGAATTTAAAATACATTTTTCCAGTTACACATTGACAGATTTCCTACAATCAAGTGTGAAGCCAACCAACCCAAGACAAATGTAATTAAAAAAAAAAAGAAAAACTGTGATGTTTCTTACTGAAACCCTTTGCCATGCGTTATATCCCAAGAATCGACACTCTAAGAAGTAATTCAAGGCACCTATTCCATCCACTTAAAAAAATCTAATTTACTAATGTAGATACTTTCTCCTTTTAGTACCATGCAACATTTTGATGGGTTGGGTTGATATGATAATTAATTGTATCATCTCAAAATTGTGTGTAATTTAAACTCAAATTTCTGTGTTAGTTGATTAAAACTAAATTTGAGTTGAGTTAACTTAATAAAATTGACTTGATAACTTAGATTCAGGGTTTCAAATCCCCTTGCATAGCTACATGGCTCGACAATTCCAGAGGGTTAATACTGGTAAATATAATACCTTTGATTGTAGAGGAAGCTAATTCCCCGAAATCAATGTATTATAATTATTGTATGAATGATAATGAGAAACTTGATAATTAAAAGTTGTCATAACTCAGAAAGACTGATGCACACTGCAGTGTTAATTTATTTTGTTGAGCCCCCAATTATTATTTTTTGTATATAACAAATGTTCATATTAACTGAGATAGTTATTATTTTTCTTGTAAACCCATTTTAATTATTTTTATTTTAACGCTTTGTGCATGAATGGTGTTAAATTATTTAAACATTTGTTGAATCCATTACCTCTTTCTTTTTTATAAGGGCCTCACAGAGTACTAATTTCTAGGCCATACGATCTCCAAGGCTAAATTCACATTTCAGAATCAGGTCAAGCAGGTGCAGCTAATTAAATCCCTGAATGCTCAGTCTTGCATCTCCTGATTTCACCTGAGGGCTGATTTCACATTAGATAATCGGTATCAAGTGGTTTCTGAATCAGAATTACTTTAATGACGCCTGCGGGGAAACTGCTTTGTCAACAACCCGGTAAACCGTGGATGAATACACCTGAGAAGGTGGCTGCTCTGAACCGAACAGTGCACACGATTGGTGCACAAACCGCAAATCGCCGCATACGAGGCTCTTTGTCCCAGAAGCCCATTGTATAGAGCGGAGGAAACCCTGTGCCGTGAGCAGCCATCTTGGACAGACAGATCATACTTGAGCCAGGATAACCTGCATACCTCCTCTGAATTCTGAACAGCTCCACAACACACAGCTCAAAAGACTTAATTTCTGGTAAGGACAGACAATGGGGAATGCTCGAACACACTCACACACACGTACACACTGTCTAATAAACGTAGAGGCACTAGTATTTGAATTATGAGACAGCTGGAACTGCTTAGCTATCCTGTTTGCCAGGAGTTAGCTTAGTGGAAAGCTAACGACGCTAGCTAATGGATGGCTAACGCTAGGTTGGTGTCTATCGTTAGGTTCCAGGAATGTGAGATAACACATATTAAACAGTCAGAGAAGACTACTGTAGGCGACAAACGGGTTGGCCAGCTTGGGTAAACAAGATATTTTAGCTACGTGTCTGCCATTAGCTGATAAACTAGCCTGCTAAAGCTATCGCTAGCTGTCGTTAGTTTGGTGTATGGTTTGTGAAATTAAGCTCAGGCCAAATTTGTTTTCTAACCTGGTTATGTTAAGTAATAGCATTGACTCGATTGTTTGTGTGCCGATAGAGGCAGCTGACTCAGGTGTTGTGATTTATGGGGGTTTGTTGTCAAGATGCATCCGTTGATGTCAGCAAGCAGGTAACTAGCTAACGCAAACTTAGCTGTCAAAACAGCCAATTTAGGGCCGCGAGTTTTATCAGATACGATCATCTAGCTAGCTAACCAAGTCGGTTTCGGGTTTTATTTCCCCTTCCGCTTAGTAACGCTACTAGCTTTTCCTGCGCTAACTAATAGCAGAGTATTAATCAAACCGACGCTGTCATTTTGCCGGTGGTTAAGCTAACGGTAGGCTAGTCGCCGTGGTTATGGAACAGGCATGACGTTACAGTGTCAAATTAAAGAGTCAACATGAGACACTCCTGTCGGGTTTGTCGTTAGATTTTATCTTCTCCTTTGATACTCGTTTCTTGTTTGGAAGTGACTGTGATATTGTGAAAATCTGTAGCGCAGTGTTGCATAGAGAGCCAACGCTAATTCCTGAGCTAATGTTGTGTTAGCCTCCTCTTTGCTTTTGCTTTTCCAAACTACACATGTGTATAATTTGGAAACTGAATTTAGAGACAAAGTAGAACATTAATGCATCAAAGTGTTCCAACTCTTCATAGAGCTGCCTTTATCAATCATAAAATGCTGCATCATTCTATTTCTTGTGCCAGGTTTGTGTATTAGCAGGCTTAATCGTACAGTACTACTACTGTATTACTTGTTGTTCTTTTGTGTTGGTTTTGCTTAATCCTGTAACTGAGTCATCATCATTTTATGTTATTATTCATTTGTATGTAGTGTCATGTTGCTCCCATGCTTGTAAATACCAGCGATGATGTCTCATTTTATTGTTTTTATAGCTTGTAGAGTCACATGACTTGAATGGTGGGCCTGGATATCATGGTGAGAGTGTGACTGCATGTGTATGTGTCAGGGTTTTTTGAGAACCAACGTTTGAGTTATTTACAAGTCATCCATCCTCTCCTCTATGGGGTGTTGAAAGCAGGAAAGGCAGTGCCACCGTTTTTCTGGAGAAAGATTCAGTGTGTTGGGGAGTAACTGAGAAGTGCTGAGGCTGCAGTCTGGTCACATGGACTTGACTCGCCTTCTCCTTGATGGATACTCATGGGGTTTATTTCTACGTCATGCGCCCAAAAGGCTGAAAATGGGGTTGAGCATCACAACTGAAACACATTTTAGATTAGCTCCCCATCACACTTGGGATAAAGGGGCCACATGAGGGTCATGTGACAAGAGGCCGCCTAGAAAAAGGCCATGAAACATCAAGTTGGGAGTTTAAAGGATAGCAGTGTTCTGTGATCAGCTAATGGTCCCTGTTTCATCTTTAAAATGGAATACCGAATCAGCGTGTGGGACTTTACTCTTTGGCTCAATCCAAATCTCTACCCTCTGGACTTGCAGACTGATTTCAGGCGTACGTAATGTGACGTCTTCACCGTCAACACGTAAAGTCTGCAAGAGCGGGAGTCTGCAGCATTATGGCTGGAGCTAACAGACAGGCTTGGAGTCCGTTTCACTTGTTTCATCATACGGTAATCACCGCAGCACTCGCCTACGTGAGTTTAATGAGCTTGAAGGGTTTGCTCATCGGTCCCTTCAAATAACAAGATATAAATCCCATTTATAGGCTTCTTTGTTAGTGAACAAATCAACATTCATACACATAGGCTATACACATTCAAAAACATAAATGTTTATTTACGGAGCCAGACTAATACTAAATAATTTGGGTATTGCTTACATTGGAAAACTTGCGTTTGTCCTTTTTCAGCCATTTTTTTCTTAGCCCATGGCTTTGGCTTCAGACTGCAAAGCTTTTATAGGCTAGGCTGCAATGATAAAATGGAAACATTAAAACGTCACGTCCGTATTACAATGAATTGTGGGTAATCAAACTACTGAAGTCTGCACCCCAAGCAGACTCTCTGGAAGTCCGCAGAAAGTCTGCTTGAGGCCCCTTGTGGACTGGATGAATTGTGGATTTGGACAGCCCTCAGCAACTTCCCGTGAACACGCCCGCAAAGTCCGTGGTGAAGTCCGGAGATTTGGATTCAGCCTTTTACTCATATCCCTCAGGATGATTGGACTGCAATGCTGAAAGTGATTCCTAGATAGGAAGAATGAAATTATTCTAGAGTCCTCCTTAGAATCAATTCATGTAACATTATAGCTTAAGCAACCTTTTAGGAGCAAGTCTACACTTACCATGATTGTGATATCAGAGTTGATCACATTTTCTAACAAAACTGTAATATAGTAGGTAGCCCTTATAGCATGTGCAGTTGTAAGTAGCAAGTTCATACAGACTGCTTTTAGCTTCAGTTACCTAGTTGTTGTTACCAAATCTCAGATCAAGTTGCAGAGTTTGTGGAGCACTCTAAGTGTGAGCCAAGTCTTTTCTTGGGCCACAAGCAAAAACACAGTCACAGATTGCACTGGTAGCCCTGTAGGTTGTTTACACAGCTTCAAATTATAACCTCTGCTCTTTCGGGAATGTATATTTTAAATTATCTTAGCTTTATTTTTTAATACTAAATGTATTTTAACATCATTTGACATTTTACAAAGGTATATTATTCTATCGTGACGTTCAAGGCCTCTGATTTTCTTGGTTTTTGTCACCCAACACTATTTAAGTCAAGGTTTAGGTGGCACCTTTATCAGAATACACATCAACTAAATAGTCTTGTAGCTCCTCTTAATTTCCTGCCCAGCAAATAAATGTCTCAGGCAATCTATATTTACCCATTTACTCAGTTTTCTTATGCTGTTGCTCCCAGAGTCCTTTTTGTGTTTATTCGCTTGCTCTATTTCCGGTCTTTCTCTCTTTAGCTTCCCTTATCACACCCCATCCACATTTCTTGTGGTTGTGTCAGCATTAATCTGGCCAGTCAGACATGGTCACTGAACTGCAGATGTGGAAGTATGAGCATAACACCAGCACTGGGCTTTGATGTGGCACAGTGATTTCAGTTCCAAGGAACAGCTTTGACTGCAGCACAGTTTTCACTGAGCTTCAGATTAGTGAAAAGCTCTTGTTTAAGGCAGAGAAACTGTATTTGTTAGGGACATAGAAACCATCAGGCTGTTGAATGATTATGCTTTTGATTAAGTTTGAATTATTTATTTCTCTACAGCAGCACCTCGATACAAAATTATGAAGCAGCCTTAATTCAGCACCACCACAAAATAGCCTTGATGCCAGGAGATGGCATAATGCACAGTGAATTTTATGCTGAAGTCGATCATGAGGAAAAAACGCACATTTTCTAAAGCATCTTTACTGATGTCATACCTGAAAAGATAATTTATTTATGAAAAGATCTCTGCAAGTTCAAGAAGAGAACCTCTCTACCTGTTAGGCCTGTGTATTAGTGTAAAAGCTCTTTTGGACTAGCAGCGGTGACACTGTGTGGTAAATCTGAGGAATTTCCCTGCAGTTGTCAGTGTGGTGTGAATTGAATTGAATGTGAACAATGGAGCATCACCAGTTACCAGATAGGTGTCAGTGCTATTTTTAGCTGTGAGCCTATGATGCTGGAGGTATTCTTGTGAACATCCAGTGGCATCAAAATTAGCCAGCATCACTATTTCTCTGTCATTATGAAAAGTGAGTAAGTGGAGACAGCAGGATAATGTGTCTCCTTCTATAGAGGGGTGGCTTACTGACCGCTGAAGAGCATTTTTCACTCCTACATGTTAATAAAGCTCCGTCACCTCACTTGTCTTGCCGATCTAAGGCTGTTGTGACTTTTAACATTACAAATGCTTCTTTGTGATTGTCTGAAATGAGGATGTAACAGGCAAACCTGCCTACAGTATATATTAAATTAGTGTTTGTCAAGTTGCTAGTCTTGGATTTGTACTTATTTTGACTGTAAAACTGACTGTTTACAGGTGTTGCTGGTGATTGCCAGTCACTCCTTTTTACGGTGGCCCTGAAGGGTCAACGCAACTGCAAAAGCCACAACGCAAAGGCAAAGGCTACAATGGAAGTGCGCAGTGGTCAGAAGAACAGCCTTTGTTTCCGGGGGACAGACGGCAGAACACATACATAATGTTATGACAATTTCAATACGGCGACCAACATTGCTGATTTGTGAAAACACATAACGACGTTAATCACAATCACAAGAGCAGCAGCGTTTTATTTACGTCTCATTAAACTCTCCCGTAATCAAAATAGTCCGTCAGAAAATATTGTCCCCCCTGTTCTTCCAACCACTACGCACTTCCGTTGTGGGTTAACTTCCGTTGTGGCCTTTGCTGTTGTGTTGAGGCTTTTGCAGTTGCGTTGACCCTTCTGGGCCACCGTACTTTTTACCTTTGTGATAAACTGTTCACAATGTGCAACACCCTTGATTTTGTTTTTCCTCAAGCCAAGTGAATTTTGGTGCAGAATGTAAAAGGTGACTAAATACTGTGAAATATTTTGAATGCGTTTATGTGAAGCCTGTTAACTTAAGCTTTGGGGACAGCCATAACAATTTGGCACTACATCACCTGTTAGTTTGTATTATAGGTGGAGGGCTGGATACTCTCCAGGGTTAAATTTAATAATGTTGGCTCACATATGGAATATAAATTAGATTTGGACTCCACTAAGAGATGAGTTTTTGTCGCTTTTGTTGTAGTAACAATGAAAGTAAAATACATTGGAATCATTAAGGAATGTAAATTCTTGTGTTTTCATTTACAACCACACATGCTGAATTTTTATCCTGTTTTCTTGTCTTGTGTGTTCATTGCATAAGGTGTGAATACATTGATTTGTATAGAAACTCTCACAATGCACTATTCTTTTCCTTACTGATAGCTTAAATTTTAACTGCTCCCCTTTTCCTCTCTTTCAGAGCCACAATGGCCACTGCACCGTACAACTACTCCTACATTTTCAAATACATCATTATTGGTAAGTGAATGCTAATACTGCAACTAACCACTGTTTTTAATGAGTCGTATAATCTATCGAATATTGAAACGGATAATTGACTATTTGGATTATGAACCACACAGTTTCCAAATTGCTTTTATTGAGCTGTCAGCCTTTAAATTTAGCTTTATGTTATTCTAGGCATGTGCCCAACTAACAAAAAGAAAAAGGAAAATAAAGACGCTGGTTGTATACTCATGTAGTATGTGTGTTAATGTGAATTGTTGCTACAACACTGCAGTTTAAATACCCAGATCTGTTATATTATGTTGAAAAGCTGTTAAACCCAGCAGCTGGGGCTGAAACAGGCATGCAGCACGGTCTAATGCCAGGCACATAAAGAGTGCCAGTAAAGAGACAGACAGACAGAGGTGTTAAAATCTTTATGGATTTTTGGACGCTCCAATGGACCACTAATGTAGCAGCCAGTTGTAGGCTACATCATTGTGGCTAAGTGTTGTTTTAAGCATTAGGGTAGGCTCCTATAGTTTTAGTGATGGAATTCCATTAGTAATCACTTCAGACACACATCAAATAGTGACACATCTCACTAAGCAGCAATGCCTTTTTTTAAACAAATTTTAATGCATTTTATTGCTGAGGTCTGTTTTTATTATTTATTTCTATTTATTAGAAATCCGACCTTGGTTTTATTGTTCCTGGCTTTGTAGGCAATTTTATCAGTTTTATCTGCTTTTATCCAGTTCAGTGAGCACTGAGTACCTGCCATGTCTGTTTTCGGGCTGTTTTCAACTTGTCCTCTGTATTTGTCCTTTTAAATGTCTGGGTATGTGTAAGATGCCATCTCTGTTTTTTACTGCACAAGAAATC
>OMNN01041169.1:0-16900 GCA_900302755.1 Chromis chromis
ATTTTGGCATCCGTGTTGATGAGACTTAGACACCCAAATAAACATTGTCCCAGAACAAGCACACTCCCTCATGCAAATGGAAATCCCAAATGTCACTGGCCTACCCCCGCAGGAAAATGCACCCCACCACATGGCAAAAACATCAAACAATCAGGAACATCTTGAGGAACATGACAATGGCCCAAGATGTTGATTTGACCTCCAAACTTCCTAGACCCCATTCTGATCAAGCATCAACAGGATGCAGTGGAACAAGTTTGATTGACAGAGGCCCCACTGCACAAGCCAGAGTACCCAAAGGATCCACTGCCAACGTCCTGGTGCCAGACCCCATAGGACACCCTGAGAGGTCTTCTTGTCCATGGCCAATGGTTCAGAGCATTTTTGACCACATAAGGGGGACCAACACAATATTAAGCAGGTGGTCATAATGTTATGCCTGATCCGTGTAAATTAGTTAATGATTAAAATATTTCTGTTGTGCTTCCTAAAGATGAAGAATTAAAAATGAAGACGTCACTCTTAAATTGACAAAGTGCCAAATAATAAACCTTCTCTACAGAAATCATCTGACAGGAACAACCTCAGAGAAATTAAACGATAAAAACTACCCCCTTGTGTCTTCTGTTCAAACCTCTAACTGGATTCTATCATCCATAAAAGCAAAGTAAAAACAGCTTCATGGTGAGGTAACCAGGGATGCAGATTTATCAGAGGTTATAATCAGGGCTAGAGTTTTCAGTGGCTGCATTTGTTTGAATTTGAATGCAGGACTTGAATCCTTCACTCCGAATGTTGGGTGTGTGAGGTGTGAACATACCGGCAGTGCTACTGTCAGGTGCAATGATGTTGTTGTTGTTCAGTAGTTCTCCATTATGGGTCTTCACATTGGTGTCTTTGGAGGGAGGACTGGTCACCCCTGGAATTTTGGGCAGACCTCGTGGAGGAGTCTTGGCCACCGGAGAACTGCGACACTCCAGCAGGAACTTTCGGTCGTAGATGATCCTGGTGCCTTTTGTGTGAAGAAGACAGAGAAGATGAGATCAGACAGAGCACCGACGTCACACTTGCATTAGCTGATTGTCAACAACTCCTTCAATGATGCTTCACAATCAGTGGCTCGAACATCATTCATCTTGACCTGCAAAACCTGATTGCTGTGTCAAAACAAGCACATCTAAATAAAACATCTGTCTCATCATGTAGTGCACTCAGAGTATGTTAGTCTGATGGTTTACCAGCATGCACTGGGGCAGTGGAATTATTCATTATATTGTGTGTTGCTGCGCTGTCACTAATGCATTGTGTCCTGCAGTGCTTCCACTGTTCACATTTCCATACAGTTATACAATTAATCAATATGAGTACACTGTGGCAGTGCCGTGTGCAGTTATTTATAGTTATTGATATATTGTTGGCAGTCATCTGATGACTTGCAATTTTGATAATAAATTTAATTCCACAAGTGAATCATATTAAGCAAGACACTACTTTAACTTTTTTTTCACTTGACCTTTACTCTTGACTGTTGGCCAGTGCTTGTTCTGTCCACTGATGTCTCTGGATCTGGAGCTACACGTCCCTGATCTGCAGCCGCTGTCCTCACCACCTGCTGTCCTGCCATCCCCACCTCAACCTCTCCTGCTATCCCTTCCCCCCTCATCCCCACTCTCATCCCAACCGGTCGAGGCAGATGGCCGTCTTCCCTGAGCCTGGTTCTGTCGGAGGTTTTTTCCCCCTCCCTATCCTAGGTTTTTTTTTGGTTCCTTTCCACCGTTGCTGACTGCTTGCTCATAGGGAATCCAAAAGCAACCTTGGATTGTTGGGTTTTCTGTTTTCCTTACTATGTTAAGCGCCATGAGATGACATATGTTGTAAATATGCGCTATATAAATAAAATTGAATTGAATTGAAATTGAATTGACTGGAGCTGCAACGATTGCCAACTATATGATTTTTTAAAGTAAAAAAGTCAAAATTCTGCAAATCAAGACCCTTAAACTTGAATATCTTTGTGTTTTATTACTCCTCTCTTACAGTACACTTAATATTTTTGGGGTGTGGACCAAACAAGATATTTGAGGACGTCATTTTGATCTGCTATTCGAGAAAATAATCAATAGATTGATTAACAATGAAAATAATCACTAATTCTTGACATAAGGAAGATAATATTAATAGCATGAGTCCTTGTACCTTTGTTATGTGACTAGTTGATAAAGTAATATTGTTCTAAACATTTCAGTCAGATCATATCATACCGTATTGTTTGCCTACTATGATGGATTATTGATGCTGTATTTCCACAATCTGTCATACATACAGTATTACTTGCAGTGAAAATGTGGTGGGGACTGGACTGAATACACAGATTATCATTTCTGTGAGTTTTGCATTCTGGCAAACTGACAACATGTCCTTCTTGTGGCGTTGCATTAGATTAGAACTTACTGTTAAATTCCCCAGATAATCAGTAACCTTGTTTACAGCATCACAAATGAAACAAGGAAGATGTGACATCAGTGGCTACAGCTCAGAGCGTTTTATTCTTGTTCTATCCGTCATTCTGATCTCTCTAGAAAACAGGATGAGACCGTTCTGGGTCCTCTGTGTGTCATTTAAGCAGCTGATCTACTTCACACTTGGCACTTGCACATTTTGTATGCGCCAGCATACAAAAGAGAACACAGCAGTTACAAGGCCTGTCATTGTTGGCGTCTGGTGGCAGCCAACAAACTAATTTACTTAGGCAAGACTGGAAGGTTGTTGATATAAAAACCTTTTTTCAAGATGTAGAAGGATGAAAAGGGGGTGGAGAGGGAGATGGAGGAACAGTTATCCCCTGTTGCTGTAGTTAGATACGGTGTCATCAGACTAAACTTGGACAGAATTTTCTGTGTTCTTATATCAGCAGTTTATCAGGTGTGATTATTATTGGTTATCTACTTTGATTCATTGTGTTATTGGACTTGTTAGGTGAATTTCTTTCCCTCTCATCAGCACTTGCATCTTTTCTCCTCGACTATTTAAAGGGTCGGACACCCAGATTACAATAAAATCACACCCTAATGAGCATTAATAACTTGTAGAATATATCAATCTAACTCCTGCTGGTAGCTAAAACCGGCAAAACTAGTCGGGCTCAGTGGTTCGCAAACATATATGTCACACCTTTACATACGATTATGGCTGTATATCATGATAAATCAGACTAATCCCAAGGTAAACAGTCTGAGCACCACTTTTCTAGCTGGCCTGCACTCACTGTGATATAAATATTGATTATGCAGTAAGCATAGAAAGAAAGTGAGATGACTTTACATTGCAGAGAGCATAGTGTATCACATTTGCATTTTTACTGTGCAATAACTTGAAAATGTTGCAATTATCAGGTTGAAATCTAAGGATTATGCCTTAAAATGTAAATACACATCTTGCAACTTTTCCAATTCCATAGTTTTGCCTTGAAAGTAAGATGCATGGTAACTGAACTCACATTTTAGGTAATAATGAAATGCTCTGAGCTGCACAAATGTGTTACTTAACTGAACTGAATGAACTTCAACATGTCTGCAGCAGTTTTAGGTAAAACCCTCAGACACAGTGACCTCTAGAGGAGTTTATCTGACTTCTGCACAACACCTGGTGCAGACTGAAGCACAGGTGCAGTTGGAGCTGCAGAGGACTTCAGCAGAGAGGTTTGATCATGTGACTTTGAACCAGACACTGAGCTTTAAACTGCTGCTAAGCTAGTGACACCCGATTTCAGCTGATGAAAGCCACAATAAAACCCCGAAACACGTCCATTCACTGAGAAACACCCCACAAATGTAGGAAAACTAGTGCGACTGCGCCTGAGTCAGCACTTTTTCTCGAATAACAAACACTTGCTAGCTAGCATTAGCAGCTAGCCTAGCAGAGCTACCAGCTGACAGCAGCCGACCTCATGGAGTTAGCTTGACACTAACAATGCAGCTCTGTGGAGGGTGGCCGTGTCAGTCATGAGTGGCCGTGGGTAGTGGGCACAAAGGGGGTAAATTTAATGTTTAGCCACGTTACGTACCGCCCGGAGTGGTGCTGAACAGGGTCCCTCCGGGAGTCGTGGAGTAGTCGTGGGGCATGTGCTCCGCGTCGCTGATGGTCACTCTCCTGCTCGACGGGATCGCCTTGGCAGTGGTCTGCTGGCAGTCAGTGGACATCTTCTCTGAGCTGTAATGAACTAAAACTAGCTAACTAAAGAACATGAACACAAAACTAAGTCTGCACTGAACAACAAAGCCGCGTCGTGCCAGCTCAGGTACTGCTTTGGCTCAACAGAACAGGCTACTTTCTGATAAATAAAAATAAATACCTCTTTGTCATAAGTGCAAAATGATGGTAGGTAGTATATCTAAATGCGTCACATCACAACATGCACTCTCACACACACGGTGTCCAGGATCTTTGTTAAAAAAGGACCTGAGCACACGCTGCACTCACCCTGCACACGCACACAAAACAACAGTCAGACAGACAGCCAGACAGGCTGCAGGGAAAGACTCCCGACGTGGACAAAGTGAGCTCAGCCCGCCCTCTGCTGGTTCAAAGCAAAGGCTGCAGAGAGTTCGACGCTTTGTAATGATCACATTAACCCCTTATTCCTTTTCTTTTCACAAAAATGACACCATTTATCTGAGCAAGAAACTGTAAAAACAGAGAGAATGCTCAAATGTTCAACTTCCCGAGGGTCCCTGAACTAATCATATGTGATGTGCAGTTCCACTGGCAAAATGATCAAAATCTAAGCTGAAAAATGTGGTATATGTCTTGTTTGTTTTTTTTAAATCGTCAAACCGAAACCCTCTGTTTTAACCAGATTCTGTAAAAAACAAAAGATTCTGTACTCCTTAGCGCATATCAAAAGTCAAGACTGACTCAGCTGTGATGAGCAGTCACATAGGAAAAATTCAGAAAGTTTTCAGATGAACTGCAGGCTGTGTTTACACCCAGCAGATAGGAGACAAGTATAGAAAGAATTACAGATTTAGAAGGGAAAAAACATGCAGCATGGTTTAAAAGCAGTATACAGATGAGCAAGTTGTAGCACTGACAAATTGCTGTGTAGAATGATCTGACTGCACCTAATTATCATTGTGCTATAGGAGACAAAAAGCTCTGGCATTTTTGCATTTCCTTAAATCAATCACAGCTGTCTTGTGCGGAGCTACAACGATGTTCACTGACAATAGTGGCATGAGAATTGTTTTGGTTGAACATTTGCATGCTTGAGACCAGCACTGATAGCTACATTTGCTTTATTGCACAATCCAAACCTTTGGCAAAACTTGACATTTTCAGAATGTAGGTTTCTAGCCCAGAATTTTTTGCTGTTGTTTCCCAATTTTGAAAAACAGTAACATGTAGATAGTGGAAGAAGAAGAGACATCCACATCATATGTACAGCCAATGGAAAGCTTACACTTGAAATGAGCCAGACTTGAAAGTTGCTGGAAGATACATTTTGCATGGTGAAACATCTTTCTAGTGTAAAAAATGCCTGGTTTGTAAACTCTGTAAAAAATGTAAGTAGTAAAATATCTATCATTTTGTTCCATTTTTGGTAACACATGTGGGCACATTGAAAAATGTCCCAGGTTTTTTCAATTTTTCTAAAATACATTATCAAAACAAATGAAACTTTTACATTTTTACATGATTTACGGCATTTTAACTCATTTTATCTCTATCCATGGTTGTGCCGTTTCAGTAGAGGTGCAGGACTTTATATTGCAGTGATTTTTTTTTTTTAAAAGCCTAGAAACTGATTCTGAAACTGAAGTTTTAAAGTTAAAGTGTTTTTGCATGCGCATATTCAGTATATTCATACCATCATATAATTACAATCTGGGAACTACCACTAGTTTGCTTTCACTCAAGGCAACCACATGCAACGCCTGCTGGTCTTGTAGAGCTGTGTCTATTTAATACACACTAAAAATAGATAAATTACTACCCATATGGTCAGGTCCCTGCTGCTTTAATTTGTCCATTATGTATAGTACAGCATGTATATGCAGAGTTTCAAAGATGAGCTCTGTTTGAGAGGATTATGTTTAACATTTTTCATCTTTGTCAAAGTCTAATAAGATGTAATCGCCTTCATAAGATGCTCAGTAGTATGCGCAGGAACAGGCCTGCTGCCATTCGGTATATTTATAACACTTGATTTGTGGTGATCATCAGCGGTTGGGTGCAGATGGATTCAGCGCCTCACACAAAAGCATACACACTATACACAAAGACATTTCATTTCTTTATTAATTTTGTAAATGTTGAGCTGGTGTACAGAGTAAATTGTCAATAGATGTCCTCGGATTTGATTGGATTAAAAGGCTTTTACATGTATATTTTAAATCCATGTTTGACTCTCCATAACAATAAAAAAGCAAACAAAACAAGTTAAAATACCCACAAGACCCCTATTTATCCCCAGGTTGCAGGCATTACCCAGAACTCAACAGTCTCTTGGTAGCTACAGCTGTATGATGCTAAAAGTACATCCATAACATAACTAGAATCCCAGTTGACAAGTAAGGGTGCATAGCATTCTAAGTAAATATATATATTTATATATATTTTCATATATTTCATATATATATAGCCTTTTATGTTAAAAACATTTTCTGTGCATGTGCGCAGTTGCATTCCTTAGTATTGAGTAATATGCTATTGCGTTAATAATGTCTTCAATCCATTCTAAAGGAATATACATGTGTTCTCTAGTTTTTGCAACAGTTAATATTTTTGCATGAACTTGGTGCATGGCATCGTCTCAGTAGTCCCTCAGTGCAGGACTCTCCAGTGTTGGGTTTTCTGATGTAACCACTACTCCGTCTGCTTGCACTTAGTTGGACTCCTTTCTAAACACGTCCATACTGTCACCATGTGGAAGCCGGAGAATCGGCTCAGTCTCATATTTGGTTAGAGGGCAGAAAAAGATCAGGGGTGGGCTGTGTTGAGGAAAAATGCTTGTCATCTTGAAAGACTAGCCATCGAAGCCACCAAGCGTCCCCATAATTCCATCTGACGTCAAAGTGCTCCCTCTTATTATTTTTTCATCAGATCCCCCCTCGCTCTAACCCTGACATCAGCAGTGGATTTATAAATGGCCCAGGCATACAGGCATAATATGAGCCCATAAAGAGCAAACCATATGATACACTGTTAGGGATACTGCTCACACTGCTGTGTAGTTTTTATTGACATCTAACTTTTTTGTGGTTATTAAGCAAGGAAATAAAACAAACAATATCTGATGAAGGGATATTTGTTAAAATGTCAAAAACCAATTTGAGGCTTCACTCTTTAAAACTCTCCTCTATGTATGTTTGTGATGAAATGCGAATGAAGTCATATGTATTATAATCAACAGCAGATACTGAGTTGAAACAACAGCGTGAACACCCTATTATCTACTGAAGTACAGAGCCAACACGGATGACTACTTCATAACAAGACTCACAGTATACCAAGACTTTACATTCATCATCTCTGGCTGTGAAGCCATACTAAACACTTATTGATGGGTGCTTATTGCAACGGTTTTGTGACTTACATATTTTTCTATAATAAAGCATTCAATGTCTGACGCAACATTTGAAAGAAATGCATGTATGTAATTGATAAAATGTGAGATGGCACGCGTATTGAGGTAAATCAACTTTAAAAAATATGTGATTTAGAATTACACATATAATCTTTGTTCCATTTGCGATATTACTTTCTGTGATATTATCACAACTTTGACATGTCCCAATATCCAGGACTGAATATTAAAATCTCTTTCACACGCACACACAGACACACACACACATACAGCAGGATTTCTTTCAAGGTGCATATGAATGTCATTAAGGTTTAAAAACTGGCTGAACACACCTACATTCCCAGATGAGAAACAAAAAACAAACAGCGGGCACTTTGCAGATGGGATGGCCGGTACGAAGTCATACCAAAATACTAATAATTTACTATTCTAGAGAGGCAAAGTGATAAAATGTGGGATACTTATGTACTGACATCATTTCTGAGTAGAGTGAGGAGGAGTCTAAAGCTGTGATTGAAAGCCCACGCTTAGGAACAACATAAACTATGATCCTAAAATCCTCCCTCTTCTGTTTCACATACACACACACTCACACACAAACAATCCTTTCCTTTTGTAAGCAGTTATTGCTTCTTCTAAAGAACAATTAAGACAGTAAATCATGAAAAAAAAGACACTAAAGAAAAGGAGTGAAACAAGAGACATGCTTCGGGAAGGGTCAGGCTCACAGTTACGGGTCAGTATTACAGTTTCTCATCACAGTGATTGGTGACCGACTGTCTTTGCTTACACTCCTAAGAACCGCCAAGGAGACAAACATCAAAGCTCAACACATCCTCGACCCTCAACACGACACTTTCCTTCCTCCATCTTTTTACCCAGTCAAACCAGTGCTACATTATTACCAGCATTTCAGCTACTTTACCCTCAGCAAGTGACATCTTCTGGTGGTGGTGGTGGTGGTGGTGGTGGTGGTGGTGGTGGTGGGATGGTCTATAAGTGCACCTCGTGTGGTGGTATCATATACTGCATGATGAGGTCAAACAGACACAGCTACGAGCTGAAGGTGGGATCCTGTCCGCCTTGCTGGAGGAGGACAGGACTGCTACATCTACTCTGAGAGGCTGACTGCAGAGGTGAGGAGGTGGAGGTTGGGCGATGAGGGGAAGATTGAGGGCGAAGAGAGACATCTTATTAACACAAACCTCTCGAGGATACGGCACAAGGAAAAGGCGGAGGAGTGGGATGGTAGAGTAGGTCGATCTCTTGTGATAATCTGTCACTCTGTCAAATATCTCATTGTCACCCTCTCTACAAGGCAAACCACTCTGAGAGAAGGTCAGGGAGGCAGGTTCGCTGCAGAAAAAACCTGCTTCCCAAAGCTCAAAACACCCCCACGGTACAGTAAATGACTTACAGTGTGTCTTCCCTCTACAGTTTGACATGTCAAAAGCAAAGGATGAGAGCACGTGAGAAGCACAAAGAAACAAACAACCGGACACACGTAAATCCAACGTTTAAAACAGGCAGAGTGACACAACATTTGTATGTTCTTGTACCCACAAAGATCTCAAGATATATAGAATAATATATAGCTTCTGACCAAAAATGAACCAAACAAGGAAAACAGGGAGGAATTTCTTATGTACCTGAAACAGCAGCATCAGTGGCATCGCATAGGGATCTTATAACATAAACAACACACGTAACACACAGTCACGTATAGAGCATTTTAGTGCATACAATATTATGTACAACACTGATATCCTTGGGTGATAATAGTAGCTTTACTGGACTTAGAGAGCACTGGGACAGGTTTTAAAACTAGTTTGTGATGCTCTTAGCTGGAGGAGTGTGGCATGGAGGAGGGGGAATAACCTGTTGCCTAGAGATGACGTAATTCGCAGTATTTTAGTCTCTCTTTTTCTTAAGTTTGACTGATAAACTTTTCCCCGTTGGTTTAGAAAATGGGCCAGTGGTTGACCAAAGCCTACACTGCATGCCTGTCCCACACAGATGTGTCTCCTCCCCATCCCTCCCCTTTTACCCACCCATATATTCCCTCAGTATTTGTAGTTAAAGACAGGCCATGCGGCAGCAGTCACTCATGCTGATACAGATAACAGGAAGCACGTTTTGGTTGCTAGTTTTTTTGTTTTTTTTTGTTGGTGTTTGGTTTTTTTGTTTTATACGAAATCATGCTTCTAGCCTAGTAGTAGATGTTTTTTTTCCACGGTTTCTTTAAAAAAAAAAAAAGGTAATAAAAACTACAAGTAAATCCGTATCCTTTTTCTTCTGGTACGTGCTGATAGTCGGCATAGCCACTGTGGTCGTCATTGAGTCGGTGTCTGTTGCCGTTCGTTTCCATCGGTCTGCCTTTTTTAATGTGTGGTCTTCCTCCTGTCAGCTGCTGCTGGTCATGTGTCCATGTAGGATGGTTTTGGTGAAGGGGTTGAATCCTGCGGAGAACTCTGTGAAGAAGAGAGGAATGTGCTGATTTAGGACAAGAAAACACATTTGTCTCAATACTGCACAGAGCAGGTGGCATGCAGGCAGGAACAAGTCGATGCAAATGTGAGTATTTTTTAATAGGAGATGTTTAAACTGCTAAATATTATGTGTAAAGTGGCTTCATCTTTGAAATTCCCTTCAACTGATCTTCATATATCACCCAAATTGCTCTTTTCTTTTAAGATGAAATAATAATGAGTGTCTCATTTCTTATTAACGGAGGTCCTTAGTGCTGGTCAGCAGTCTAAAGAGTGTCCAAGGCACTCTGATTTTAAATATCCATTAGTACGTGGATAAGCCATCACGTTTCAACTCTGTTTATTCATGTATTCAGAAAATATTTTGATATTTAACATCAATCTTTGGACTGCAAACCAATACTGAGGACTTCCAGTGATAAGAAATGGGACAGTTATTATTCAGTATTATTATTCAGTATTTTCCTCACTTTAAACTACTATCATTACTGTTCTAGACCAAGTGCAGCGCCCTCTATGTTTTCCTTCATTAGTCTTGTCCAATTCTTTTTTTTAAAATCAGGCATTGTGACACTCTACAACACATTAGTTCTGCAAAAGCGTTTAAGCAAAAATGGTTGGCAAAAGTGGTTTAACATTCAGCAGCAAGTCACTTGAAATATCCGTAATCTCAGGAATGTCACGGCCTTTGCGTTAGAAAGGGCAAGCCTCTCTCTCTCTCTTTCTCTCTCTCTCACACACACATACACACACACACACACACATGCTCCAATTCTCTGGACAACTGGCCTTGCAGCTTTGACCTTGAGAGCTGTCATTTCATAAGATCCTTCTTGGACCTTTGCTTTGCTCAGCGCACATTGTGCCAACCTTTTTACAGCCTCTCACGACATGCATGAAGAAGAAAACAACTGACCTGACATCACGTATTGCAACAATAATGATCTATTTACATCTTAATTATGGAGTTATATTTGTGTCCCATTTCTGAGTGCACATGAGAAGCAAAAACATGCAATTTTGCTTGAAGATGAATTATATATTATAGAAAAGTTATTAGAATCATTTAAGAAAAGAAAAAAGAAAATTGTCCATTACATTTAGTCATTCACAAATATAAGTCCATACTCTGATGTAAACATGACAAAGCATTTGCCAGGAGGCGAGCTGCCACAATTTCTATTATTTATTCAGGCTGCAACGCTATTATGTTCCGTGTAAAGCTCAAGAGGCAAAAAGAAAATTACTGGAGCATTCACAGGTTTCTAACTGGTCTTCTTACTCCATATGAACTGTATTAAAACTAACTGAAACTATCCAAATCAAAATAACTTCTGCATTAGAAAGACTGGGCAACATTTTTCATGAGTTAGCAGGTTGTTTTTAAGCACTTTGGACTTCCTGGTGACACATTTCTTACATTTCTTTGTACTATCTATACACAAAAAAGGTTACATATGGCAGGCATACTTTTTTCTTTTTGTGTCATTTATATTTTACCATTAGTTAAAAGTGAGGATTCATTTTTGCTGGGCCAGCATCACGTTACATATCATTAGTATTGAATTAAAGGTACATTCAGATGCATTTAATCCAGAGAGACTGGATTAAATGGTCTAGCCCACAGGTCAGACGAGGCGCTGTGGGTCAGTCCCGTACCTGCGGGGACGCAGCACTCAGTCTGCCTCACTGCTTAACTCTCCGCAGACTGGCACATTTCACTATCTGAGCACCTTTCTTCACATCCACAGTATCGGGCTACATCGGGGGGAGGGAGGGAAGGAAGGAAGGAAGGAAGGGAGGGTTGACGGCAGAAGAGGTGCGAGGATCGAGAAGAGGTGGGATGACAGGAGCAGAACGAGAGGTTGAGGGAATATTAGTAAGGGGAGAGTAAATAAAGGAGAAAGGGACAGAGGCAGAGAAACATGAGAAAAGAAAAACATAAATAGACCCACAGAGGAAGCAAATAGTGCCACAAGGAGAGAGAGAGAGGACAGACAAACCGGGAAAACAACATGGGAGATGTAACAGAAATGTGAGAGACAAATAAGTGAGGAGAGAGGAAAAGAAAAAATTATGTATAAACAGTCAAACAAGGACAGAAGTGATGGCTGGCTAGTTGGAAAGACAGGTAAGACACTGTAATTGCGGTTCAGAGTAGTGTCAAATAATATTCGCAAAGAAATTTTTAAACAGCGTTCTAAAGCTCCAAGTGGATGGAGGTAAAGCCACATAAGACAAAACACCAATTTCAAGATATTTCACACAATCAAAGCATTTTTTTTTTCATGGACACCCGTTCAATGACTGTAAATAGTATTTGACCCAGCTCTGATTCAGAGACTCGTGTTGGTTTGAGTGATAAGGCACACAGTCACAGTTGAAGGACTACAAAACTTTAATGAAGGCAAAAAGACAGAGGAGTGAGATAACCGATGGGGAGAGAATGGAAAATAGAACCACTGCAAGGAACCACAATCAGTTCATTCAGGTCATTAATGTGCAAGAAACAAACACGTGAACTGTGGGTGTGGCTTAGTGACAACTAAAAATGATGAAACCGTGAATGAGTGATGGACTGTGAGCACCGGCAGCAGAGCAGAGTGGACTCTTTTGTTCCTCTTACATGCAGAGGATAAACATTAGACAGGAGATTAATGTTACAGAAAGTCAGCAGTCAAGCAATTAACCAAGCACCCATCTCTCTGTCTTCTGTCTGAAACACAATGAAATGGGGCTTTTTAAAATTCATAAGACCAGAGACTGTGTTTATGCAGGTTAAGCTACATTAGGACTGTCAGAGAATCCACGATGACGTGAGAATTTCAACCCTGCTGCAGCACAGAGTCCCCAATTCACTATAACCTAGCTGCTATTTGAATCAAGCAGGGCCTCATGAGACGGTGTTCGGATGTAAACTCTGATAAAATTAAGTCCATTTCAGCTCTAAGGGCTCCCTGCACACCCCAAAGCTAATAATGGAGCCTCGGATGAGACAGAGAGCTGCCTGCAGATCAGAAGCCCACCTTGCTGCTGTCCCGACCCAAGATGGCGTAGCTCATGAACTGCTCAGCATCAACCTCCAGCTCGTTGGCGTCCTGCAGAGAACTCTCCAGGCTCACCTCCTGAACCCCCTCCTCACCTGAACCCTTCCCTCTGCGCACGACCTTGCGCACAATCTATCACATACACACATGTACACAACACAGGAGGGTGGGAGAGAGTGGCAGGTAAGGTGGTGGAGAAGGTGTGGATAAAGTGGTGAAATATGAAGAAGTGGAGAAATAACTGATTGTCTTTAAAAAAAATATCAAAATATATCCATAGAGTGATGGCATAAAAGATGAAGAACTTTGTCGGGATTATTAGTTTAATAATCATTCTGAGAGAAGATGCTGAGTGAGTTTGATGTCAGGAAAACAACAAATCTACTGCTGTTTAAAAAATACAGTAAAGCACATTTAAAAATGGCTGACCTTTTTTGTGACAATATTTCCATGTTCATCCGTGAACTGCTCCTCGCTTACTTGCTCCCCAGGAAGGTCTTCAACCTCATCGCCCTGCAGAAAGACAAACATTTGTATCCATAACTCCTTCTTGAACTGTGGACCTAATTAAAATAACTGTCACTGCAGTGTAGTTATTTGCATGCCATGAATCCCTCCATTAACTGAAAACACAGAGAGGCAGCTGAGCGACAGATGGGTGAGGGGTTAGCGGTTTGTTTGTTGGAGCAACTAAATCCACAGTTCACATGGATCCACTGTTCTCACCGATGTTTTGTAGCGACACTTTTAATTACATCTCATGAGGCTCGTGACGATACGTTTATACCCCCTAATAATCTGCAGCATGTCTACACGGCTATTTATAAGTTCAGAGAAATTCCTGCAGCAGGACAATCGAGCTAAGACCGATGGAGGATTGAGGTTGTACAGGCCTGAATAAAAATCCGACACTTACAGCTGAGAGAGAGTTGGATATACAGTAGGAGCAAAATGCCACAGAGCATTGGAGACTTTTTTAATAGAACTGGAGTCCAAATCTGTTGAGCTGAAGATAATCTATTTACATCCGTAACAGCAGGAGATAAAATTAGCCACATTCTCAAAATAATATGGTGGTATTGGAGAATTAATTGTTGTCATGAGATAGATTTGACTCATAGTTTTGTTATTGCCCAACATATGTGCAAAATTTCTTTATATCCACAGCATCCTTGGTTATCATGCTCACTCCACTCAAATACATCAAAGCTGTCAAATCATCTGCCCTTATTACCACAAACCTATCCTGTATCAGTCCTACACTGCATTTCTAAACCAATCACCAAACAGTATCGGTGAATCCTCTGTCCAAATCTCTTCTCGACTCTCCTCTGCTCCTCTCTTTTACCTTGAGAATGACTCTGCGGCGGACCACTCTGGTGGTGACGTTCTCCTCCTCGTCAGCTACTCCCTCGACCTCACCGAGCTCGTGGTCCAGCTGAGTGTGTATGTAGGTGAGTACAGACCTCACCGAGCCGCTGGCTATGTGGAGGACATTCTGGCAGCTGATCACCAGGAAAGCCAGCAGCACAAAGCTGAAGAGGAGCTCGGTCACCAGGGCCCACATTGCCCCACGTTGATCCCCAGCAAATCAACACAGTCTGCACACGGCAATGCACGACTGCAGTTTCAGTCCCCCAGACCTTCAGTGACTCCTGTTTCTGTTGTTGCAGCGCTTCTCCCAGCAAGGAGAGGAGGTAACAGCTGCTGCCCTTTGCCTTTTGTCACTGGTTCAGTCAAACTGGTGTTGTGTCTTTCAGTTCATATCTGTCCCCCATTAGCTGGGGCAGTGGGCCCCGTTTCCCCTGCTCTCTGTTCCTTCTCCTTCCCCCCGTCAGGTCAGGAGTCCCCAGTCAAAGACATCAAATCCAACCTTGGGTGGCTTCTGTTCCCACCTCTCTCACTTTATGATCATGTGAACTGTGGGCTTTAAATATCTCCAGCTACTCCGGTGTGGCTCTGTGTGCTGTGGTACTTACACTGAGAAACTTCCCTCACATACTTACTACTCCAACTACAAAATATTTGTAATTCTGTAAGATCCACACAGCCTAGTAGGCACATTTCTTCAGACTATGACACTATGCAGACGTAATTATGCAGCACATACTACCTCCAAACAAAGCCTGAATGGGCTCTTTAATCACCAGTATGAGCCATGTACAGTATCCACAACGGCCCTAAACGCAGCACTCTATTTTTGCTCTCACACTATTTTGTGGCTGAGATTGTCCTTTACAGTGTGATGCGCCTGTGTTGTGCCAGAAAGTGACCATGTGGGAATGACTGGGGTGGGGGATCATGTAACATGAGTGGGAGAGTGAGACGCTTTCTAATTTTGGCGAGACACGCTGTTTGTGCCCATCTTGGGCCGTAGACCCTGTGTGTCTTTGTGGTTGTGTGTTTATGTTTCCTGTATAGTTCGAGGATCTATCTGCATAACATAATGCTTATTTGAATGTGAATTCTGATTTCAAGGTGTGACATCTAGGAGAAACTAAAACAAATTACAAAATGCACCAGTTTTCTGCTTGTGTTTGATCAGCGTGGTGGTGAATATGCTGCACTGCATCATATGTATCTGCCAAATCAACCAAGAATACTGGCAGCAGTTGGACTGTTTTACTTTGCTCACTGTACTTCACAATATTTTTCTGCAAAAGGCAGGTTGAACCTATGGTGAACTGTAGTATCTTGTACAGTTTAAATTAGGTTAATCTGACTCTGTTGGGTCTTAACCTGAATATTTATTATAGTCAGGTAATATTGTATTTTATATACTTTTAAATTACTCAGGTAACTGCACACCATATATACACACTGTACGGTCTTAACCTCAGTATTTAAAATTGTTAGGTGAATTCGTAATACCAGTCGTATTAATCTGCTGGAAAGCTGTTGCTTTAATTGTGCTATGAAAATAATGGTGGATTGACTTAAATTGACTTAATACCCAGATATAGAAATCACAGTGGTTGGTGGTATGGTTGTAAGGACAATCTGTGTTTTGGTCCAAACCTAATTATCTCAGATTTTGGATGAATAGCCATGAAATGTTGTGGAGACATTTGTGGTTCCCAGAGGATGAGTCCTACTCACCTGGCCCTTCAGGCGTACGTCATCCCAGGCCCTCAGCTCTGGTACCCGGTGTGGAAAGCCCAAACCCTTCTCGAATGGCTGGGTACCTCTGAAGTGCCCCCGCAAGATCTCAGAGTGCCCCATGTCCCTCACAGGCTGGAGCAAGGCCTCCTGGGACACGTGGGACTGGTCGTCCACAGCGTTACGTACTGATGACATCATAGTCTCCATGGCCTGCCTGGGCTTAGGCTGGTTGCCCACCCAGGCCTGAGTAGGGTCAGTGACAGGGATCCACCCTGGGCCTGTCTGTTCCTGCAGGTAGGAAAGGAAAGAGCCTCCACCACCTCCGTTTCCACCATTACCTGACCTGGAAGGAGACCAGTGGATCAGTGAGGAGGTGGTATGTGCACTATTCATGCTTACTGCATAGACAATCAAACAGCTTTCATAGGCCCTCAGTGATTATCTTCTCTGCTTTCACTGGCATGCAAGTAAAATGGGATTTATTGTTTTGCTGTGACTTTGCAGCACCTGAGAGGCGAACAGAGGTTAGACTCACCTGTCTCCATTCCGATCTGCAACACAGCTCAGACCAGGTGACTCACTCAACCGAGCATACACCCTTTGCTGTCCTGCAACAAGAGAAAGCCCTTCCTCTGAGCCCGTCCCGCCTTCTCCTCCTCCTCCTCCTCCTCCCCCTC
>OMNN01041171.1:0-19895 GCA_900302755.1 Chromis chromis
AGAACATGACAATGGCCCAAGATGTTGATTTGACCTCCAAACTTCCTAGACCACATTCTGATCAAGCATCAACAGGATGCAGTGGAACAAGTTTGATTGACAGAGGCCCCACTGCACAAGCCAGAGTACCCAAAGGATCCACTGCCAACGTCCTGGTGCCAGACCCCATAGGACACCTTGAGAGGTCCTCTTGTCCATGCCCAATGGTTCAGAGCATTTTTGACCACATAAGGGGGACCAACACAATATTAGGCAGGTGGTCATAATGTTATGCCTGATTGATGTATGAAGACAAACCTTCAAGCAACTGATATATTGTATACCTACACTATGGGTCACCAAAGGGACAAATGCAATAGTTAACAAACACATTCATACATTTTAAGCTAATAAAGTTAATGTTATGCATTTGTCTTACCATTACGAGTTCGATCATTTTGAAAAACTTACAGAACCAGAATTTTTTTGTCATGGCGCTCTGAGCTACAAACCTTGTATGAAGGGCGCTATACAAATAATGTTATTATTATTATTATTAAAAAATAAACCTCCTAAATGTACGTTATCTGCCACTTGCAACCATTATAACTATACTATGTGTTTGCTAAGCAGCTTTGTCTGAGATGCAGAGTGAATTTGGCATCTGGGCACTTCGCTGAAAGATATCTTTGAAAGGCAATCATTAGCAAATCTAACGGCACTATCGCATAATGAAAAGCAAAGAATATGCACATGGTGTGTTGTCATTCCTTGTAAGGATGTCAAATTTACCTTTTGTTGCAGCAGAGCAATTTTCATTTAATTTGTTGTAAGAGTTGGTAAGAAGTCATTACTAAATGAAAACAACTAATTACTAATTACAAATAAAACAACTTTTGGAAGAGGTTGTCTGAAAACAATTCTTACTGTATGGCTCAAGCTACAATTCGACTCAGTGTTCTGAACACAGGAGTTCTGACTCACCTCAGGGTTGGTCCACTTAGTCTTGATCTTCTCCGCCATCTGTTGTGTGCAGCCCAGCAGGTCATAACCCTGCCTGCCCTGCACGTAGAGCAGACAAACAAGGAGTAAACACAACAGAGTATGCCGCTAAAAAAAACCGCAGCACGCACGTAGAGATTCTTTCTGTGCAACTCAAACAATAACACAAACCAAGTTAGCTAAATATTTGTTAGTATTAAGCTATCAATCATTTGGAAGAGCACCAAACTGATTTTAATAATTAGTTTCTAAACTGGGCACACTGACAAAAGCTGTACAATGTTTTTGATCAAACATTTCAGTATTGATAATATGACAATATTTCTGAGGTCATGCTTTTATGAGATGTTTACACACAAGAAAAGACATGCTACTTATTGACAGCCCACCAGTCAATTACAGGCGGCAATTTCACAAATTGGACATCCTTAATGTGATGTACAGCATAGAAAAACTATATTACTACTCCAGCAGAAAAAGGATTCCTCACATGAATAAACTGATACAAGAAGCAGGGTAAAAGCTGGGCTAGCTTTAGAGTAAATATTGTGGCCTTGGGCTATTCATGTGACCCTTTTTGTCTTTTGCCAATCCATATGTGGCCGTGATGTAAGGGTAAGCCAGTGAAATGTGCTGCTCTACTTTTGTTTTTCAGATGTATAGCCACAGGGCAGAATACAACACTGCAGTTCTATACAGCTGAATGTAATGGCTTTGTGTGGCAATTTTCAAATGAAGCCCTTGCTGAGATTTTCTGATTCCGTTTATTTCAGTGTTCACAGACAAAAACCTCGGCGGTTCAAAAATATTAATCCAAAACTAAGCCCTGGTTTCTGATCATATCACGCCCCTGTTAACAACACAGTCCAAATATGCTCAGTGTGCTGAAAATCCAACTTGAAACGGTTCTATATTCATCACAAACACTGCGCTCTGTAGAAGTGAACCCATACTATTGATGGAGATATTCTCAAAATCCAGCACATTAACCCAGCTTATTGGACCGAATGCAATTCTGCGCTGAACAACTGGTGACTCACTGGACCTATTAAATAGGCTTGAAGAAAAAAAAGCCATCAGGGAAAATGGAAGAAGGGTGAAGCCATAATTGGCGCCAAGCCAAACGGACATTGGGGTATATTAATAACGTTTCATTTCCATTTCACAGTTTTCAGAGAAATTATTTATGTGGCTCTATAATTGAATTAATTTATTAATCAAGTCATGTGGGTGATCATGAGACATTGTTATGTTTAAAATATTACACAGAGCACTTTACAGAGCCCTTGTGAGTTGACTTAAAGACTACAGGGCCTACAGCTATTGGCATACTACTTAATACTGAATTAGAAATGCAAACTAGATAGGTGACGCTCTGAATACATTATGTTGCTGAGCTGCAGATGTTGCAGAGCATGCCATAGTTATTTGGTGCAATAAAGAGCATACAGTAAATCACCCACCAGAGGTCTACCGTACATAAACCTGTCATGTTCTGACTGTGACACTCACCTTCTGCCACACGTAGGCCTCATGCAGAGTGATGATCTCATGTTCCCTGTGCTCACCCTGCACAGCACACACCACACAGATGATCTTTTCATCCTGTTTACAGTAGAGGGAGCCTTCCTGTCCATGCTCCTTGCAGCGGAGCCTCTCTACCGTCACACTGTCCTTCTTCCCAGCCTCTCCGGCAGGCACGGCCTCTGGTCCGGCCTCTGCACCCTCAGCTCCTTCACCCGGCTCAGCTTCCAGAGGTGGCGTATTCTGGGCGGCTTCTCCTTCCTCGGCCTTGCCACTCTCATCGCCATTAGCCATTGCCCCTCCAAGTGGTACCATGCCCTGATTTGAACTGATTTCAGCTGCCTCTTCTGCTCTGGCCTCGTCCTCGCCTCCAACTCTGGAGTCCCTGTTTGTGCCAAGACCATTAGCCTGTGTCTCTTCATAGTTGTAAGGCATCAACACGTGACGCGTGTTGCTGCCGTGTCTGTCAGCATGAACTGGGCAGAAGGCGAAGCTGCAGGTGTGGCACACTTGTGTAGCTGGCTGGGCCTCATCAGGCTCGCACGCGTCGCACGAACCGTCCATCTGTGGCAACTCTTCGTGTTTCAGCCCCACTGGTTCTTCCCCTTTGTGGTCCATGGTGGCTGATTAAAAATTCTAGGGATCAGAGAAGTAATAGGGGACACACAGAGAGTAGTGGACAGGTTATAAATAGCTGTGACCTTCTGTGAATACTTTATATTTGCACGAGGGAAAGTCCAAGATTCTCTGGACTAATCCCCTCTGATATAACATTTCCAAGGCAGATGAGCCACAGGAAATAACAACCAGTGCCTCACTGTAAACCGAGGCACACACGAGAAAAGCATGATTGCGCAAGTGCAGTAAACAGGAAGAGCTCATTTGTAGTCACTGAGCTGCCTTCGTGTACACTCACTATGTTTAACAGTTTAACAGAAAGTGCTGAGTTTGTACCCTGCAGCCATAATGTCATAAAGCCCTAACCATCTCATATTTTATTAGTCATTTGTCTTTCTGTCCACTCTGAACGAGTAAAGCTGACTCTAGGACACACATACACTTTTTTTTTATATAGTATCTTTACTTTTTGTTTCTCCTCACTTGAGTCGTGTTTGTGCTCTTTCTCACACTGCTGACACAAACAGCCGAGTGAAAAAGTGCTGTACTGCAGAGAAACTCGACCTTTCCCTCCCCTTACTCTTCTGTCTGACTCACACAAACACACACACACACCTCATCCTGCAGGACAGTTTCGTACTACTTGCAGTGTGTACTTACTCGTCTATGTCTTCCTGTCTTCCTGTCCACCTCTTGTTTTGTTTTGTTTTTTTCTCTTTCCTGTCTGGGGCTTGTTTTGGAGAAAATGTGGGAGAATTAGCTTGACGGCTAACTTCCTTAGCACAATCGTCGTGCCTGGAATTCTATTACCGAGCTTGTCGACTGATGTGTTTTCACTTCGCAGTAAAAATGGGTCTCTACCTCCTGCACCGACTGCGTTTACTTCCTTATTTTCACCAGCTGCTGTCTGCTGTTTTTTTTCTTCTACGTCCTGCTTGTAGTCTCTCCTGTGTGCTTGGGAGCGGCAGAGACACACAGAGGCTGGAGAGAGAAAACTCGTCTGACAGGCACAAGAAATGCAGAGAAACTCCAACTAGAGGCAGGTAGCAATAAGACACTCTTACACTTGCAACGTTAAAATAAAATAACCTACCGTTTGCCATTAATTAATTAGCTATTAGCTCAGTTTTTTAGCTAGCACGTTAGCTAGCGCCAGTTAGTTAGCTTGAAAACAAACGACACCAAAAGCCACCAAAAGCTGCTTCTGAGCTGCAGTTTGTCTTATTGCCAATGAAAGGATGAAAATAATTTCCTCTGCACCACAGAGACTCACCAGAAGCCTGTCTGTGCTTCTCATGTAATATTTTTTTTTTCTTTTTAATCTTCTTCTTCCTCTGTTTTCCCCCCCCAAAACAAGTTTACTTGCCCTTGACACAAGGAAGGATTTGGTCTTGTTTGTTTATTGAATTAGCTGAAAATAAACAAGTGCAATAACATAAAAGTGTGCACTGAAACAAGATAATTTATAATTAAAAATAAATACAAATAAGCAGTTGAATTTACAATTGCTGCTTTGTAGTTACATGTAAGGCATTGCAACACAACATGCTGTTAGCATAACTTCACAGTGCATTTAATTGTTTCCTCTGCAAAGTTCTAGGGATGTTTTGGGGGCTTATTTATTTATTTATTTATTCATTCATTCATTCATTCATTCATTCATTCATTCATTCATTCATTCATTCATTCATTCATTCATTTATTCCCAGAGAGTTCTTCTTAAAGGTACGATAATGTTCTCTAAAGCCATTCTAAAAATGTTTGGTGCCAACATGTTGTGTCATGTTGATATGTTCTCATGAAACATTGTGGAAAGGTTTTATAGAAGAATGTTATGTTAAAATATCACGTTGCTGTCATCTGAAGCCTCGATAACATTTTTTTATATGTTGAATTGAGGACGTCCTTCCTCTGTTATTACGGGAACGTTTTATAGAAGAGTGTTGTATAAAGTATTTCCCCAAAACATCCTCAGAAAATTTCAGGAAAAATATTTCACCTCTGTCAGTGTTCACTTACAGCAGCGTTGTATAAAACCTCGTCTGTGGCCTCGATCTGGAAATCATTTTTTGAATGCTCCTTTGAAAATCGTCCTTCCACATCTTCTGAATGATAAAACATTCTGTCTTAGTTAACGTTTAACCTCATGGGAACATTATTTAAAAATGATAAACTGAATATTAGATTAAAACTTAGATAAGTTTAAGATAATTGTTAGCCAATGTTATGGGAATGTTCTCTGCTTGCTGGGTTAGGGATATTTTTCCGCAAGCAAAACAATGTTCATTAAGCAAAATCTGAAAGTCTCCTATCATATGGCTACTCCTCATATAGACACTGAACCTGGAGACTTTTTTAAAGCAGTAGACTTGTAATATGGACATTCAGCTTAAAATTTGACTTGAGAGACATGAAACCTGAAAGCCAGCAGATGACTTGACACAACAAACACAATTACAGCTAAGCCTATATGTTACTTATGTAAATTACCAAGTCACCTTTAGTCAGAATCTTTAAGGGCACTCCCTCATTTATAATGATGTCAAGAGTACAGTCCAAAAAAAATTAATAGAAACAATCAACAAGAAAACAAACAAGAGAGTACAGTTATAAACAGTTACATTCAAAAGCATGTAGTCTGTGATCATGGATGTAAATTGATCTACAGGTACAGCTGCACCAGGCTTCTATGCTTGCTGCAAAATGTTCCAAGGTGTGTGCAGCAGCAAAACTAAGCAGTTTAGAAATAGAAATAATTTGCACTAGCAAATCATACCTTTGCTACCTTTGCAGAAGGTCTCTTCAGAGAGAAGTGCACATGGTTCCACCTGAACCATGTTAGATAGTAGAAAATGCTAAAGCATGAAGTGCACTGTATTATTATTTTAAATTTTTTAGAGACTTTATTTGTCCCCAGGGGGCAATTAAATTTTCGCATATCCCAGTTGGGGTCAGAGGGCAGGGTCAGCCATGGTACAGAGCCCCTGGAACAGGAAGGCTTAAGGGCCTTGTTCAAGGGCCCAACAGTGGCCGCCGCAATGGGGGTTCAATCCTGGGGTTCAAAATGCTTCTACATTAATGCATCAGAGCACTTTTCCTCTTGATACTATTTTGCTAATAATAATTTTATTTAAGAATCTTTTCCTAATGTGTAGTACTGTACAGTGTAGTATTGTTACTGTTGGTAAACAACAGCTCTAACTAGGGCTTGAGGATGAGAAGAAACTTCTGCAGTTTCCCTGGAGGATTAGGCAAAATGAGCAGAAACAATGTGTGCTTATATCACAAAATGCATTGAAATGGCAGCCATTGCTCATACATAAATTTGTCTGAAATTACAGCGAAATGAGTGACAGCTGCAAGTCCAAATGGATTTTATTATACAAGTGCAGGAAAAGGTTCAGCTGGAAGAGTGTACAAATCGGGAATTTTAACAGTCGTGTTAATGGGGAGTTTCTAATTATGATGTCTGCTTTCCCTTCTGTTCATGTCCTTACCCTCCATAAAGCAGCACTGAGAGACAATGGAGCGGGATTAGAGGTCTAGAGAGAGATACAGAGATGAGGAAAAACAAGCTGTTCTCTGTAGAGAGATCTAAAAAGGCTATTGAGCTGGGCTTCACACAAGCAGTATTTGGCAAATAATTGTTGACTGTTAGTCAGATTTGAATGGCACGCCATAAATAACCATAAAGCCTTTTCCAAGAAGTCCTCCAGTATCCACTTGATATGGATGATGATGCGGTGTTTGCCAAAGTCTTTGAGCTGCTTTGAAGAGGATCACTCTTATAGAAAGATTGCCACCCGAAAAGATTTATCATAAGACTATAAACAGAAAGGATGACTCAATGAGAGCATATTTAACTGGCAAAATCTAATTTGCCTTGGCATGAGACTTGCTGAAGCCATGCTGATATAATGAGTGAAGCTGAAACAGTGTTACTGGAGGGCACTTAATCATAACAGATGTATGGGTTGTAGCTGACTTGTAACTGAAAGCGCAAATGGTTTTGCCACTCACTTCCCAGCAAGATCCATCAAATTCTATATAGTCTTATACCACTGAACCACACCGCACGGTCAGTGTGAAGTTAAATGTGGAGTCTGCAGTTCTAGAGAACTGACAGCTAGCAGACCATTTGGTAATCACTGAATTTGACATAAGGTGTATTAGATTACAATCATATATGCCACCTTTACATGGTCATCTGACTTTAAAGTCTTTCAATGCATTACATTTTGCTGCACATTTAAAAGACAGCATCATCTTGCTTTCTGCGGTAAACTGAAAACAATTAAAAGGCTCATTGACTTGCAATTCATTAGGATAAGCACTCAATAGAAATACAATATGTGGTCACAGGCACGGTGATCAGTTTTTTCCCTCTACCCGGGAACTCTAGCGAAACAAAATGTGACACGCAATAGGAGCTAAATTTGTTTACCTAAATTATGTTTCTGCAGCTCAGAAAAAGCCTGGGCATGAATGCTGGCAACGCAAAGTGCATCAAGCTCTCAGAAATGCCAGCCAAGAGTGAAGGAGGGAGCTTTGGCACACACGCAGAGCAGACAGAAAACACTTACCTAATGCCTCAGTTTTAACATTGTTTTATTGGCATGAGGTCAGTCGTTGGTCTTAAGATGAAATGTCCTTCAGTGCAACAGCAGCAGCCTGTCACAGGAGCAATTCTTGAAGTGAGTTAGCATCGCTTCCTTCCTTTCTCTCGTTCTCTCTCCTACTTTATCTGTTGATATTTCATTCTGTCTCCCAGCTCCTCATTTGCCCCCTTGGATCATTCTCTGGATGCTCTCGCCTTTTTCCACAACTCTCTCAACCTGTCATAGCTGGAAAGTATAAAACAGAATCAATATGCCGTTTTGTGCAGTCGTTCGTAGATTCCTTAAAACCTGTTTCGTGAAGCAGGATAGATAGCAGATGAAACCTTTAACCCCTTCAAACCGGATCTGGCTGACGAGAAAAATGTCTTGGGTTTTTACTCCGGTGCAGTTATACAGCTAAATTAGTAATGCTGCTTTAAGATATACCACTGGTGTTCACTTGGTAATGTTTGTTTTCTTTGTCTCTGTGTGTGTGTGTTGTGTTTGTAGGGCATGTCAGGGGAACGACAGCTGTCAGGACTGATCAGACGCAGTGAGGAGTGAGATACAGGTAAGGGAAGAAGGGAAAAACGAGCACATATGAGGGACAGAGATAAAGAGCAGCATAGAAATCTTGTCTTCCAAGACATTGTACAATCATGATTTTACAATATCCCCCATGAATACAAATATGTCCTTAAAACATGTTCATCTTGTTAACGCATTTTAAGCTACAAAGGAACACAACATTACCCTAATGTTAGCATTATTTTTATTCTGTTCAGTGCAATAATTGTCTCTCAAATGCCATTCAAAAGACATTTGCCAGTATAAAGACTGCATTAGCAATAATTTAGTCTTGTACACCAGTCCTGCAATTAATCCTGCAACTATAAAGGCTCTGATATTCAGTTTTTGTTGTTGTAGCTGTTTAAGAGAGGTGTTAATGATCATTTTTGGAGGCTGTATTTTTGATGCTGTTTTATACTGAGAGGTGTATGTACTCCCACTGAAATCCATTGAATTTATATATGCGATTACAAGGCCTCGGCTGTGCTTAATTAGTAATTCTTTATAATGTAATATGCAGCATATATGCACCAGTGACAGCCAGATCCATTTATTTTGAAAGGGTAAATAAAATCCTCATTGTAAAATGCTTTTTGAAATACTAGTAAGTTCAAAAGCTCCTATTTGTGCTTTCCCCAACCTAACCTAAGCCTATAAAGTCTCAGAACTAAGATAATCAATTTCACTCTCTTACATTGCAGCCGCTATTTCACAGTCTTTTGAATGGACTTGCTATCATAAATATGTCCAGAGTGCATTATCAAATTTATCATGCAAAGCACCGACTCTCACTGTCTCCTGCCACAGGGTCTCTCTCTATCTCACTTGCTCTCTCTTGCTTTTAATGTCTTTCTCTCATTGACTAGGAGAAAACATATATTAGGCTACACAGAAATAGACACACTAAGGTTACTGAGAAAGGCTGAGAAAAAAGCTTCATGTTAGCACAGCTACTTCCAGGCATGAGTTTTCTCACACCTCTATTGTCAGAATTTACACCTCTGAGATGAAGACACATGTATACAGTTGATATTGTGAGTTTGTTTTAAGGTGTTAATAGTTAATGCTCTGTGTGAGGCTCAAAAGGTTAATTTTTGTTTTCATTGCCTGTTATATGCAATTTACCCCCTCACAGATAGTACCACATTAGTAATCTTTCATTTATTTAATAATACAATGCGAATACTGCCTCACGTCTGTTTGTAAAAGCCAATGTTCCACTTTGGACTACTTTGGTTATGTAAAGTACTGAATTGTGACTCTTTGGATTTGTGTATATTAGCAATGAAACAACTTAAATTGTAACTATAAATTCGTTTCTAGTGATTTTTTTGTACTCAGATAATAGAAAGGGAGCAAGCATTTTTCTATAATTCATGTAAGCTTATTAAATTGTCATTTAAGTAGGTTGTTCCCATTCTTCTTTTTATTATCTTTCTCATGCAGCATATCTCGGTATCTCGTGTGTACATGTGCAATGTATGTCAAGCACACAATACAGGCGAACTGGTGAAACGCTATCTTTGCCTTGGCGCATACTCCCTCACCTACCCCCCGTTTGATCCAAACGTGGCTCTTATCAGCCTCTTACACACATACTGCGACCACAGTAACTGTCTTACACCACTAGTCGTCGAGCAGCGATGTGCAACCAGCAGTTTCCTATTGGTCCGCTGTTGCTCGAGGGGTGACGGTAATAACGTTGTTCAGAATCAAACATCCAGCTCAGCTAATATGATGACTTTGAATTCTCGCTGCACAGTTCAGTGTGTGGAAGCAATTAAGATTAGGCTTGTATTCCTGAAGCAATTTGAAATGTATCATACATCAGTGGTCCTTTCATTCATTGGTTACACATGGGAGGAAATTTCAAGCTATGTAGATGGATTAGCCTTTTTTTATATATTTGTTTTGAGCATATAACTTAGTTTGAGCAACAGTTTTTTTTCTGGACACTCAAAGACGCTTTACATTGCATTATACATTCACTCCCATACTCGATGGTGGTAAACTACGTATTTAGCCACAGCTGCCTTGGGGTAGACTGACGGACGCGATGCTGCCAATCTGCACCATCAGCCCCTCCAACCACCACCAACCACTCACTTTCACACTGCATTCACCGAGGCTTCCTAGTGTTCCCTCACGGTCTCCCATCTAGGTACTGACCAGGCCCTTCCTCGCTTATGTTCCGAGATCTGACGGGATCAGGCATCCACAAGGCGGTATGGCCAAGATGATGATTATTCTATTATATATTTTATCAAAACAAAAGGTTTCACACAGTTTGAATGCCATATGGTATCATGTTCAATTTCTCTTAGCTCACATAAAGTAATTGACAAAAGAAACATCAATACGACAGCATATTGTATCCGGTCCAGGCTCGTGTGTCTTCTGTATCCCCAAAGCACTGAATTCCTAGATGCTGGCTAATGTGCTCAGCATAAATGTGGAACTGAGTATTACCTCTAAATACGATTTTTACTTTTCTATGTTTATTTCATGTTGCAGAGGCGCCTAGCAGCTCATGGGAAGGTCAATCTTCTAAGCTTCTGGTTGTATCTTTGATCACTCTTGTCACATGATTTAAATAAAGTAAAACAGTATAATTTTACAGTCACACTGTTTAAATGAATAAATTACCATTTATACAAATACAGATTTTTGATGTAGCAGTTAAAAAAAGTATTCACCATTTATAAATCCTAATTTTTCTTTCAATAAATGGTAAATTAATTTGTAGGTTTTTCTGCGATTTTTACCAGATATTATCTGTATTTTAACAGGGAAAATCTACAAAAAAATCAAGAAAAACATTTTGCATCATTTTTTATTATTAATTTAAATTCAACAAAAGTATCTGAAAAATACTGATAATTTGAAATTATTTAAATAAAGTTAAAAAAAAAAGTGGTATGCTTAAATGCTGTCAAGTTTAAAATTCTCATTAATAATAATTTTGATTTTTGATGTGAACGTTATGTTCAGTTTTGGTCTGTTTTTATGGTTAACATGTAAAGTGCTTTTTATATATTAAATTACTAAAATGCTTTGTTTTTATAAATGAAATGGTGAGAAGAGAGAGGTGTATAATTTCCGGTTTGCTCTACTCACATTTCCCATCAATTTAAAGTGTAAACAGTCCAATAATGAAGTAAAATACAATAAAACGTATTAAATTTATTGAGGAAAAATTATTTAAACAGACATTATTTGAACTAGACTCAAAAGAGACCAGTTATTGCTCATTTATTTGACTATATTATATTAAAAACACTTTGATTTTCTTGTTCTATCCCTGTCAAAGTCTGATATTCTGTTTGCAGATGTATTAATGTTGGCACCTACACTGTACTATTAAACACAACAGTAGTTACACAAAGTGATAACATTTAAGGTTCCTCTTCAACCTGACTTCTGTCACTGCCCCCAAACCTTAAACCCAAAATGATTTACATAATTTTAGATTAATTCCTGCAAGAATCATGGAGGTTGTAAATATTAATTCCAAAAAAGAATGTTTTCATTTGCAAACCTTAAATCATCTCTCGTCTCCGGAGCCGTTCGTACGAAAACAAAAGCTCTAAAATCATGAGGTCTTGATGAATATTACAGAATCCATTTAACAACATGAGACAAACATATGCATCACTGTCTCCCATGATAATGGGCAACTTCTGAGAAATAATCAAACAGGCTGCAGAGGGAATCCTAAAGAACCTCGTCCTGATGCTGCTGTTGTCTTCAGGATGCATCCAGGTGTCCTGTGAGTCTATGAATATTCAATAACTAGAATATAAAACCACTGGTGACAGTTTAATCTGCTCATTTTGCAGCTGGATAGCCTGCTAGCTTTAAAAATGATGTATACTCTATTAATCCCAGTTGAAAACAGAAGATATCTGCATCATAATAATATTTTTAATCTGATTTAAATACAGCAAAACAGTGGAATTTCAGTTGCATATTGAAAAATAACAATATAAATATAGATTTTTGACATGGATTTTATTTATAGTTTTGGTAGTTTGGGCATGTTTTTTTTTTTTTACAGTCAGAATGTAAAATCATACATTTTCTGAGATTTCTCTAGATATTATCTGTAATTTAACAAAAACAGCTCAACAATTATTTCAATACTTAATACACATTGTTTTTCTCATTTTACTCTCATTTTATTTCTGATTTAAATACAGTAAAAAAAAAAAAAAAAGCAAATTGCCATTTCTAAAAATACACGTATTATACACAGTTTGGGCCTTTTAAAAAATCTACAGATTAATACTTTATTGTGATTTTACACTTTAGTTTAAGAAAAAAGGAAAATCTGTAAAATAACAGTTTTCAGTTTTTTAACTAATGACCAATATCTGTAAAATAATGATTTTAAGACAGATTTACATTCAGTTAAACAATAATCTAGTTTTATATTTAGACATTGTAAAGAAATTAATATATACATTATTTATATACACTATTCACTACAACAAAAAGGTTATCGGGTATTCAGCAGTCCGATGGCTTGGGGAATTAAACTATTGCAGAACCTGGCTGTTCTAGTTCTGATGCTGCAGAACCTCTTTCCAGAGGGGAGCAGGGAGAACAGTCCATGGTGGGGTGTGTGGAGTCTCCATAGCTGTCTATGATACCTCTGTAGAAAGTGGTCAGGATGGGAGGGGACAGCTGTGCTCTCCTCATGCAGAAGCTGCTGAGCCCGTTTGACCAGTGATGTGGTTTGTAGTGACCAGTCCAGACTGTCAGTCATGTGCACTCCCAGGAATTTGGTGTTGCTGACCACCTCCACAGCTTTGTTGTCCATGATGAGTGGTGAACGGCTGGGCTGTTTCCTTCTGAAGTCGATGATCATTTCCTTGGTCTTATTCAGGATCAGGTTGTTCTCAGCTGGAGGTGGTTACATCAGAACCACCAGTTTGTACAGCAACATGGTTGTATTTTAATATATAATAATATATTTTTTGTTTTGCTTATTAATTTTGCTTCATTTGAATTGTATTAGATTATTTTTTTATATAAACTTTATTTATCTTCAGGGGGCAATTCAATTTTTCGCATATCCCAGTTTGGGTCAGAGCGCAGGGTCAGCCACAGTGCAGCGCCCCTGGAGCAGGAAGGGTTAAGGGCCTTGCTCGAGCCCAACAGTGGCCACAGTGGGGGTTCGATCCTCTGACCTTCCGACCAGTAGCCCAGGGTCTTAACCGTTGTGCCACCACCATTCCTATATTATAAACATGGTAAAAGAATACATTACATTTATTAAAATACAGATTTTGACATTTTATGTTGACATTATGTACAGTTTTGTTAGGAAACTATTCGCTATTTTTCAAAACTTAATTAATTAATTATAATTTTATAGTCAAACCTTGTAAAAGAATAAACCATTTTACCATGTATAAAAACACAGATTTTGGATATTGACATTACCTGTTTGTATGACCTGTTTTATTATGGTTAACATGTAAATGGATACTTACAGAGATTCTACTAGTTATTATGTGTAACTGAACAAAACAGACAGTTTAACAGTCTTCAACACTCCATTAAAATAACACAACATGGACTTACGTTTCATCAACGACAATTAAAACTGAAACCTTCCGTCCTGTTAAATCAGAACCACAGCAACATGGTTGGATTTTAACCATTTTGTTTTGTTTATTTGGTGAAGTTGGATTTATTTTGTCTATTTTCTTTTAAATTTGGTTGTCTTCTTTTTTTTCTCTTCTTTTTTTTTAAATTTAGGAACAATTTAGAGCCTAATTAGCCAAATTTGGTTTGTGTTCTTTTTACATTGTGGGAGGAATCCAGAGCATCCCGGGGAATCCCCACGCTAACACGGGGAAAACACAGAACTCCACACAGAATCAAGTGGAGGTGTTTCTGTGAGGCTGTAGCGCTTATCACTGAGCCACCGTGCTGCCCTTTAGGGGGAGGATAGGGGGGAGAGTAAAAGGCGAGAAAGGGTGAAGAAAGATGGGAGGAAGGAAGGAGAAAGATGGAAGGAAGGGGGAGAAAGATGGGAGGAAGGTGGGAGGAAGTTGGACAAAGAATGTTTACAACATCCAGCTCCAGCAACCCACCTTTTTTTTCTTTTTCTCCTCCTGCTTCCCTCTCTTCTTTTGCTCCTCCTCCTCTTCCTGTTCCGTCTCTATCTCCTGCTTTTTCTCCTCATTTTCTTGCCGTTTCTTCTCTTTCTTTTCTTGTTTCAGCCTTTTCTCCTCCTCCTTGAACCAACTGAAGCTTCTCTTTTTCTGCTTTTTCTTAATGAGCAGCTCCTGCAGATCTTGGTTCTCTTTCTCCGGGATTCTGATTACTTCTTCAGTTTCGTTGTTCTTTTCTATCAGGACTTTAACCTCCTCCTGAAACACCATCTTGTCCTGCTCCACGGCTTCTTTATCCTTCTGGAGATCTTTGTTTTCTCCTTCCAGATCTTGTTTTTCCCTCTGAAGATCTTCATTTCGTACCTCCAGATCTTGTTTTTCCAGCTGAAGATTTGTATTTTTTTCCTCCAGATCTTTATTCTTACCACTGTGGGTTTTAGTTGTTCCCTCTAATGGTTCGCTTCTCTCTTGGAGGTCTTTGTTTCTGACTTCCAGCTCTTTTTTTTCTCTTCTCCAAGCTTGTGGATTTCCTCTTGATGGGCCTTCTTGTCATCCTTAAGCTTTGTCTTGAGTTTGATAAAGGCTTCTTTCATTTTTGCCTTGAATCCTCCATGTTCTCCGCTCAATGCACTACAGTGGGTGGAGCCTCTGTTGTTAGGCAACGGCAACAAAGCCAAATTGGTAAAGTCACATGTTTAGCAGTTAGCAACATGTCTGTTTCAGGCAGCTAATCTATGTGTTTCCTTCCAGTCAGACTGAAAATAAACATTTAAAATGATTCATGTATAAATCAGAGGTTTTATAAAGCTTCACTGTTTTCCTGAAAATATGCAGATTTGTTTTAGTTTATCTCAATCATCAGAGGTTGAAAGCAGAAAGTTAGCATGACCCATAGAGACGCAATAGGTGCATTAGCCGACTGAAATAAACCAATGTTATCCTTCAATGGCCTCATCTGAATCAGCATTCATTTATGTATCTTCATGAAAGTAAGAAATTTACTTTTTTACTTTTTCTGCCCTCATAGCTGTGCTTCTATGGTATGAGTTTTTAAGTTTAGTTTTTAAGATGACTAATTTCTTCTGTGATCAACTCTACAACTAAATTAATTGTGAAAATATGTATTTGATGACAGACCTTCCTCGGTTGGAAAGGTCTGTTGGCTGAGGAAAAGGGAATAGAAACTTAATCTCCAAGGCTGAAAAGGTTATCTGTGTATAGACTGAAGTTGTTAGCTTAGGAGGTGACTGTCCTTGAACTTAATTTTGGATTTACGCCCAAAAGAGAGATTTTGGTAATGGACTGTGAGAACAGAGCTGTGTGTAATAAGAAAATGCTCTTGTCAAGGAGTCACAGGTGTGAATCTACAGTACAGCAGTCCAAATATCAATATATGGTAGCACAAATAAACTGCTAGTGCCAGGTGTTGTCTCTATTTATGGTGACTCATCTTTCTGGGGGGAAATCCTGGTGGTTGTTTTATATGCATAATGATGTATGATTTGGCCTCCACCACCAGCTGCTAAAAAAATAGTACAAAGCACAGGTGCTCAGTGTGCTGTCAGCTTGGTGGAAGCAGGCAGACCTATGCAATGGTGCAAGTGAGAAAAAATATAGTGCCTATAAAAAAGCCCTCTTGAAAGTTTTCCCCTTTTATTGCTTTTCAACATTGAATCATGGTCAATATAAATAGGCTTTTTTGAGAGGAACCCCCCTATCAGTCAGTATTTTGTAGACGCACCTTTGGCCACTATTACAGCATTGAGCCTGTGTGGATAGGTTTCAGTCAGCCTTTCACATCTGGACACTGCAATTTTACCCCATTCTTCTTTGAAAAACTGTTCAAGCTCTGCCGGGTTGCAAAGGGATTGTGAGCGAACAGCCCTTTACAATTGCAGCCACAAATTCTCAAATGGATTGAGGTCTGGGCTCTGACCCTGGCACTCTACAACATTCACCTTGTTGTCTTTAAACCATTTCTGTGTAGCTTTGACTGTATGTTTCGGGTCATCGTCTTGCTGGAAAACAAAACCTCTCCAAAATCGTTGTTCCCTTGCAGACTGCATCAGGTTGTCCTCCAGGATTTCCTTTTACTTTGCTGTATTTACTTCACCCTTTACCTTCACAAGCCTTCCAAGGCCTGTTGCAGAGAAACATCCCTACATCATTATGTTGCCACCACAATGTTTATTTAACTGTTCTATCACTGTTATTGTCCACTTTGGCCAATATCTTGAAGCATTATTTGTTAATGTTTTCCAGACATTAACAGACACACCGCGTCGGGGTGGTCTGTGGCTGCCCTCTAGCTTAGCCGCTAGCTGCTAGCTTAGCCTTAGCCACTGTAAAAGGAGCTGATTTCCTGATTTGTGGCGATGGCTGTGTTTTTTTATTGTTTAGTTTTTGCAGGTTTTGTCTGTCAGTTAGAGCACATTGTTAAAGTTATTCTTGCTTTAGAGTGGTTACGAGTACTACAGATAAGAGGCAGACCAAACCTCTTAGTAATAGCTTTAACCTAGCACTGTCAGCAAAGTAAGTTCGGGTTTCACTGACACCAGCAAGTAAATGGTTCAGGCACTTTCAGTGTAACCGAAATGGGGCATGCTGCTGTAAGATTTTGGTTGTTCATACAACTTCAGCGGTATCTGCTACCTCACCTGCGAAACACAGCCATGCCCTAAAATGTGCTCGTCTGTCCCTATCTGTAAATAATAGCTTTCGGTGTTGATTGGCTATTACTGGTGACATGTAGCTAATCGGGTAGCGCCGTGGGCAGGGCATTGTTTGAGACCACAGAGTGAGTAGAGAGAACCAGCTGCATCAGAGCTGAAATAGCACACTTAATTTATTTTATTGATAATCAGTCAATAACAATACCAATATCCGAGAAATAATATCACACCCAATAATCGGCCAGGCCAATAATCGATCAATATTTGGTGCAGAGTTTGGTGTCTGCCAAACATAGCATTTAGTCTGATGGCAAAAAAGCTTGATTTTGGACTCCTCAAACCAAATAGACTTTTTCCAAGACACTTCAGAGTCCCCCACATACCTTCTGGCGAATTCTAGTCGAGATTTAATATGTGATTTTTTTTTTTTAACAGTGGCTTTCTCTTTGTCACTCTCCCATAAAGCTTTGACTGGTGACGAACCTGGGAAACAGTTGTTGTATGCACAGTCTCTCCCACCTCAGCAACTGAAGCTTGTAACTCCTTCAGAGTAGTCATAGGAGTCTTGGTGGCCTCTCTCACTTGTCTCTTTCTCGCACCGTCACAAAGTTTTTGAGGACGGCCTGTTCTAGGCAGATTTATGCAATTGCCATATATTTTTTTCCATTTTTAATTATAGATTGAACTGTTGGATATTCAGTGAAATTTTTAGTGTTCTTTTGTCTTCATGTTGTAGTTATATGCAGGAGTACTGATTCACCAGTGACTGGACCTTCTAGATATAGATGTCTTTATGCTACAGTCACTTGAGACACATTCACTGCACTCAGATGATCTCTGTTTCACTAATTGTGTGACTTCCAGCACAAATGGGCTGCACCTGTGTTGAATAAAATCAGTCACTTTATGGGGATTGAATACTTTTCATATTCTTCACATGTAAGAGGTGTTTAAAAAAAAATAAAAAAAATCTTGTCAAAGAGCTAAACAACATTCACTGTAATTCAATGTTGAAAAACAATAAAAGGGGAAAACTTCCTAACGGGGTGAATACTTTTTATAGGCACTGTATTTTCCACCACATGATGTTTTTAAATATTTCTAATGTGACACGGCTTAATTCATTCTCTGAATAGAAGATTCGGAGAAAGAAGATAGAAGATTCTCAGTTTAATAAAGCACCCCTGGCCTAATCTGTTTAGGATCTTTTGGATACAGATTAACATCCTCTATAGCAAACATTGAGTCAAACACAAAGGGATGTTTGTCTAAAGTTGTTCTATCTCAGCTTTACTCACAGCATCCTCATTTTCTTGCTACGTCTGTGCGTCATCAGTGGCAGACAAGAGTGTACTTGCCGCTGAGTCACACACTCTGCAGAGTAGAGAGCATAACACCTGTATTTTTAGATCACTGATATCCAAAACTTTGAAAGTGATGAAGAGATGTGTGAATACAAATACGGCTATCATAAGATGTAGCATGCATGCGAGAATATTCAAGTCAGCGAACATGCAATGGCAAGATTAATGACCTTTTTCAACAGTCAAGCATGCTTGGCCACAGCTGGACTGCTGTCTACCATGACATCATAGCTGAGGACACAGAGCGGATAACTGGCACAATATAACAATGACATTCAGTGTTTTCCTCTGTACTCCCTCTCAGCAGGCCCCTGAACGTGGGCGCCGGGTCACAATGCTCCTCTGTGCCCCCTGACGTATGGCGTCCTGGCACCGATGAGGCCCTGGAAGGTTCTCAGGACGAATACTCATGCCAAGAGGCTTCGAACCTTCCAAATCCTTGGATGGCGTCCTCTGGGGCTCATGCTTGATTGTCCTGGACTCGAATTACAAGATACTGACAGAGAGACACTTCTAACGTGAGTGTGCAAAAAATACTCTAATTGTCTGCCAAATCAATTAAAATTTTGCGCATGATGATCTAAGAGTTTCCACATATTTCTTGTTTGGAAAAGACATTTCCCCAAGAAACCTGAAAACCAGTCTTTGAAAGAAAGCTTTTCAACATGACAGACCCCTCATTATCTTCTCATGTTGAGCCTGGCCTTCTAAGTCATTTAATTTGCGCCCTTTAATCAGAGTCGAGCATTGATCGCAAAGTACAGTAACACTGCACCTGCCAGTCAAAAGGCAGCATATTCCTTTTCACTGACAGAGAGGAAAATTGGGTGATGGGGGAGGCTGGGGGAGTGAGACTGCATTTGGCTCAATCACTGAGGTAATTACAGATTTAAAGGTGAAAGAGATTCATGCAATGTTCGCTCAAACAACTATGCCCGAGGCCAACAAAGTGAAGGGGAGTCTTTTGTGTGTGTTTGTGCTGATGTGACTGACAGAACGGTGAGAAAGAAGAAGAAAGAGAGACAGGGAAGAGGAGCGAAAAAAAGGGAAGAGTGGATTCGAAGGAGAATGGAAGCAGAGAATAGTTTCAGCAAAAAGGGTGGGGTGATGCGGAGGAGAGAGAAAAACAGTGAGTGAAAGGATGAAGATTGAATTTCGTCTTCACAGGCGAGAACACTGCCCGCGAGCAAACAAAACGATGAAAAGATGACCTGCCGCTGTTCTCTGACTGACGGTTGGACAGTCCCCCGTCTTCCTGATGGCAGCTCCTCCCTTTAGATCCCTTTCTTGCTGCAAGTCTCCCACTGCCACTGTCCAATATCAACTCTTAAAACAATTACTGGACTGCCGGGGGGTGGTTGACATAGTGCCGAGTCAGCTAGAAAACGCAGAAGACTACCTGTGTGGAGATAGTTGAGGAGAAGGATATAGGGTGAAAAGGGG
>OMNN01041171.1:19915-32408 GCA_900302755.1 Chromis chromis
GGGGGACTGTGGCAGTAAAGTATGAATGAGTTATAATATTCTACAGTTTATTACATCATGTGACAAAGAAGGGGCAGAGGGGTTACCTTCACTTTGTAATGGTTTTTACTGCGAGCAGGGATATTAATCGCTAAATCAGTAGGATTGATAATCGACTCTGTGTGGGAAGTAACCTGCCGAGAATCACAATGACTTTGCTTTTAACTCCTGTGCTTACAGAGTAGCCCGTCTTGCTCAAGATTGCCTCGCAAGTACATCACATAATCCCATGGGATTAAATTGTTTTTTACATGGAACATGTGTAGCGTCGCAGCAGAGGAATCTTTAAACTGCAGTAAATAAGAAATCAGGGCTTTGATGTTAACAACTGCAGGGCCACTGCTTTTTTATTTTCTACTTCCTCTGTTCCTATCTCTCTCTCTTTTCCCCCCTCTCCGGTTCCCTCTGTGTGTTTAGAAATAGGATCTTATAGCCTAAATTGAAAATGGGACTGCTTCGCAACGCTCAACACATGGCAGCAGATGTGTGGCAATATGTGAGAAGGGGGGTGGGAGGGCAAACGGAAACTGAGACAGAGGGGGGGCAGAGACTGAAGGAAAGACACAAAGAGAGAAAGAGGAATAATAGGAAGTGGAAAGAGGAAGATGACAAAATTAAAGAGGGAGAGAGAAAGGGAGAGCGGAAGGGGGTCGACAGACAGGAGTACAGCAGAGGAAGAAAGATGAGAGAGGGAGAGAGGAGGGAAGAGAAATGGAGAGGAGTTTAGAGGCTCTCAAACACTTTGCACTCCCAGCACAGCAGATGCCACATTCTGTCTGGCACAGTGATCTGTGGGCCTGCTCTATTTATACCCTCTCTGTGTCACTTCAGGGCCAGCACAACACTCACATCGCGCACACACATCTAGCATCAGACTTTTGTGGCTCCCCTGCCTGACTGAAATGAAGCAGGTTAGATAGGCTCCCTGCATGGGGTAGAGATGAAAAACAATGTGAGAGAATACATAGAGAAATATATATTTATATATATATATATGTATATAGAAAGGTGCAGATTTTACTTTTCATTAATGCCTTGCTGGTTTTAGTTGGCAGACCAGGCTGTGAGAGAAGGGAGAGTGAACAAACAGTGGTCTGATTAAGCAGCGGGAGGACTGGAGCCTTTGCAATCGCCCTGGTTACTGGGAATAACAGCCACAAGTTCCATTAGCTCTCCACTTAAAACATGAGTAAAGTTTGGAAACTCAAAGAGGAAAATCTTAGCAAGTGTCTGGATAGAAAAAGAAGGGCGGGGGTGAATAAGAAAAGGAAATAAAAGAGAGGCAATTGAGTCATTTAAAGCAGCAACAAAAAATACACTTCAGTATGCTCTCTTGCATAAAAGTGAACAGTGGATTTCAAGAACTGCTGTATAAGGATAAGAAAATTGAACATGAATCATCAAGCAGCTTTATTCTCATCTTGGGTGGTTACATTCATGTGGGTGGAAGGAAAGCTTGATAACAGCACAGCTTTAATTTAAAAAGCAGCACGCTGTGGACAAAAGCAGGGTGTCTTTACTCTTGCTATATGTGTAATCTCATCTGTGAGGCTATGTTGCATTGTTAAGAGGCAGGGCCCCTGCATGTTAAATGGCCTTTGTTTGTAATCAATCAGCCCAAATGTTACAGAAGCAAAGCAGGGTTCATTACACATCCGCTCGGAGAAACGACACCACTCCACACATCCATCAACTTCACACACCACAGGCCCCTGCAATGTAACACTAGCTGCTTTGGAACGGCGGGTGTGCTCACACGCAAATACAAACACAGCCGCACATTAGTCTGTGACCTATTGTGTTTTATGCAAAGTCACAAAAACAAATTCTAACAGCACAGAACGAGGTGGGTTTTTTAAATGCAAGAGTAATATTTCATGCAGGTGCAGTGAAATAAGCTTGGAGGTAATCTTTGAAGGGTCACCTTTGATATTATGAAAAATAAAAGTCATTTCTGTAATAGTAGTGTGCCTGTTGATGTGTGAGAGGGAGAGAGACAAACTTCAAAGGTGTAAGCCACCACCTGTATCTGCTCATGCACGATACGAAAAATGAAATGAAAGAGAAGATGGCTCTGTGTGTAACTGTGTGTAAACCGGTGAGTGAGCACTCCAGCTGTCAGAGGTACAGAGGGGGAGACGGCGCTGTGCATATGTGTGCACTGCTGAGCGTAGGAGAGAACAACAACAAACGCTTCCTCCTCTTTGAAGTGGACCCTATCGCCCTTCCAGCCCCCCGCTCCGCTCCCTCTCCACTGTCCATCAGCAAGCCATAAATCCAGGCTCTCATCTGCCGATGTGCCTCTGAAGTTCAGGAATGCCCGTGTGGGATTTGAGGCCCGGTGAGTTATGGGAACACCTGGGAGGGGTGAGGGGGGACAGGGAGAGCTGGGAAGGGGAATTCAGGCATGCTTTTACCTATGAAGGGCAACATGTTGACAGCCAACAAGGCTGATGGATTAGTTCTGGTGGGCAACTATCTTAAGTGTGGGTTATGTGGCTTTGAATCATGGAATAAGCGTGGAATACAAGCCTGCTGACGACATGGACATACTTACACACTCTCTGTTTTTACTGGATGGCTTGCACTTCCAGCTGCAACTTCAGATTGAAAAAAAAAACGTTGCAGGAACCTAAAGGAAGCCAGAGAGAGGGGTGTTTTGGAAAAGGCTGAGGGTTATGAAAACAAAGCATGGCTGGGGTCGCGGGACCTGGCCTAACTCTGTCGTTCTTGTGCAGCATGCTTTAAGTCTGCACTCTCAGTCACCCATTTGTCTGTCCCTGTTCCTGTTCTCGCAGTCACTGCAATGCCCTCTGTTTATGTAAGAGAGAGCAGCAATTTGTTTGAATATGTGTACCAGATGTGCTGTCTTGAGCTTTCTTTCAGTCTCCTGCTATATGTTGCGCACTTCTACAAGTGTGTTGACAATAGAGGTGCAACTGTTACAACTTTCAATACTGATGAATCTTTCAGTTTGTTTTTTCCCTAGTAATCAATTAATAATTAAAGACTCCGTCTGGTGAAAATCAATTTTTCACACAGTTAACATGTCCATGTGTTGTTTTTTTATATGCTCGAATACCTATCATGAACAAAATAAGCAGTCAGCACCATGGCTGAAAATTCCCACATTGAAATTGCGGTGTACAGATGACATGATAAAACATGAACTGAGACTTCCAGGGTATAATACTTAACAAACCAAGGAAAAGGAACCAATCCTGTCAACTTGTGAGGTGGAGTTTTCCGTACCATTACTCTTCTTCAGAATTGGGTTTCCAGTTCAAACATGTATGGCTGAATCATTCCCTCCAGTATTCCAACTTGCAATTGTGTTGCATAGTATAATTACAGTTTTTGAGGAGAGTTACATAGGTGAGCTGGTGTGCTCAAGCTGCATCAGGTAGCAGAGGGGTAATGGGAGAGAGGTGAGGACTTCATTGATCTGCACAATCTATAGTAGGAAACAGTGTAGAGTTGCATGTAAGCCATTTTCAGGTAGAAAGACAATATTTAACTTTGATCCACAGGAATATCTATGACCGGAGAGCTACTTTAGGTTCACAAAATGTCAGAAAACACACAATTCAGTCTCACAATTCACATTTGCTAAGCCTTCTCCCCTTATCTGCTGTTTTTACGCCTGTCAGATTTCCATTCTCCCTTTTCGAACATGCAGCCTAGAATGAAAATGGTGACAGATTACCACTCAAAAATCGTTTTGAAACAATGGATGCATGGTTTTGGGTGGACAAAAACATGCTTGTACTTTATACTTAGCAATTTTTCATGTTGAAATGACAACTGTTGCTGTCAGATCTAGCAAAGTAAGTAAGACTAAGCAAGATCTAACAGTATATTCATGGATAAGTTGAAACTGCAACCTCATTTTAAAATCAGAACTATGTATAGGGCATTAATCATACACTTGACAACATGCTTAAATATTAGGACTATATGTCACTCATCAGCTGATGATTTATGAGATATAAGAAAACCACATTGTTCTTGTGCAGCTCAGAGCCGGTTAGCCCTGGGGTTTGGCTACTGGGTGTACAACTTGTTTGCATTCAAAGAGTTGTCACTTTAAAAAATGGTAACAGAAAAAGCTTTCAGGAAAAGACTACCATGGTAACAGTAAACAATACTGGCGTCTTTATGTTGTCATTTCAGACCCAACACACACAAGGGCGCACATAGTAAAATGAAAAGTAGATCACAGAACAGGAGGAGCATAAAAGTCAACACACAAATTAATAAATCACTTTGCTGCACTCTCTTTGCCCTTGCTGGAGACGTAGGTTGTCTGTCTTAGAGCATCTCACAGCCAATCTCTGCTGCTTTCTATTTCCTGATGGGAGGTCATAAATTTTACCATTAAAATTGACTCATATACACTAGCTGATCTCAATGCTATATTTCAAACCCCCTAGTGCCCAATAAGCCCCCCTTCTTTTTTTCTTTTAAAGGATAGATGATATAGAATAAATGAGATGGTTCAAAAATCGAAGGAGTAGGGGGGAAAAAATGAACCGAGTCAAAATGAGAGAAAATAGATATTCCCCTTGTGGTAGAAGGTGCTATATTACAAAGGATTGTGGAATCCTAAGAAGATTTAGCATCTCTTTCAGTGGCATTGATTATGTGGAAGATGTCTTTGTAAGTAGCCCAGATGATTAGCCCCCACACACAATCAATCAATGCACACAGGATCTCACAATGGCAATATTTGCACAGGCCAAATAGATGTGAAGAAATAGATTCAGAAAGCATGGAGGGGATTTAAGTGGAAAGGGTGAGAGAAAAGGCAGAAGAAAGGAGACTTGCAAAACTGAGACAAGGACTGCAGCCACATCATTATATCAGAGCCTTTTTGTTTTGTTAAATTCAGCCTCGCTGATTCAGAAAATGATAAAGCTGTCTGAATTTCCTGCAACCTTGCTGTGTTTGTCAAGTGCTTTGTATTATTGAGAGGATATTGAAACCTCCCACATTTGGCATTTCACTTCTGTTACCAAAGGATGCATGTTATGCAGAGTATAAGGTTAAAACACAAAGGTTTGTTACTTGAATGGCCTCTCAGTGTGGAAGGAAGTGAACCACTACACCCTGTATTGTTTCCCCCTTAGGTTAGGGTAATGTGAGGGTGTCACGAAGTGCTAGACACTAAGCCTCGCCCTGCAGTCGTGTCAGAGGATAATTGCCGTTGCTGCTGGCGTGGGAGTTCTGGATGCCTTAGTCTTGTTATTTGAGATGAGACAGATTACAGGTGTGAAGGAGAAGGAATGTCTTTGGGCGAGGCAACATTTTCAAAGTGTACATAATAAAATATAATTAAAAATCTCTGGTGATAGTCAAGTAAAACACTGTCCACTTTTTCTTTTTTTTCAAGATTCCCATATTCCCTGTCATTATCAGCCATTCTGCTGTCCTGGGGATGCAGAAAGATGATCATCGAAGATCATAAAAAGTGGTGAGTGATATTTTTTCTAATAAAAGTTGCACAACATGCACATAAAACACAACATTATGTGTGTTTGTATAGACCTAAAACATTAAGCAAATAAATTGTTGTGCTAGCTTGCAGACACTTTTTTCACTGCTTTTTTTGGTACATTGTGATATCTGTTGGAGCGGTGTGCACATGGCGCCAGGCAGGTATATCAGTTTTTCCCCATGTATGCAAATGCGTGTTACCAAATGCTTACACCACCAAAACAGCATCCAAGTTTCCATATAACTGTCGAAGAAATTTGAAGTGAACTTTGAAAATGTGAGTTAGGCTTGTTTTCATCAACAGCTTTGGAGCAAATAAACTAGGCTGCTTATTGTCATTAAGGTGGCTACAGAATGCATGGTTATAACAGAGTACAAGAAGCCAGAAGCAAAACCTTTTTTTATTTTTATTTTTTTACCAATAGCTTAAAAACACCAAATTAGAAGAAGAAACAAGCAAAGGTTTGGCCACCTTTGAGAGAAAAATGGATAGAAGTCTTCAGGAGTTATTTTCAACTGGGCAAGTTATAGTTACTCTTTGATGTCTGCTGGTATTGGCCAAATTTCATTCTGTCCGGAGGCAAGGACAACGGAAGAAACAGAAACAGCTGATCAAGTATCAAGAGTTAAATGAAAAATTGGAAAATGACTTTTATGCTCATTAAATATTTTTAGATAACATCAAAAACTACCTCAAGTGAGCATTTTATTTATTTTAATTTTATTTTACTTTGCTGTCTCCATTAAGCTTTTATGATTTGACATGTTAAAACATGTTATAGAAACATGGCTAGTGACTTACTCATACAGCACTACTAGTGGTCAGGACCTCTGCAAGGTTATTAAGATAAAGCAGCAAGTCTACCCTACCTAGATTCCCTTAATCCTCTTTTTTCAAGAAAACATCCTCCCACTGAAATCCTCCCACACAATCCTTTTCATGATCGCACAACACATTTATGTATCATTTGTGACAGGAAGCCATCAGGATTTGAGGTGGTTCTATTTCCTTTGAAATATTGTCAAAACAACCGAATGTTGAAAATGCAATTTGCCTATAGTGGAGCATTGTGGAGACATTAAAGAGGACTGAATAGTTATTTTCAGACATGACAAGAAACTACAGTCGAGACTGCACTTTTTATTTGAATTTAAAATGAGCGCTAGTTCAAATACACAGGAAACTGATTTTCTGAGGATAATTCAAGGTAGCAAAGCCGTCAAGCGATGTTGTTGTCAAGGACATGGAAGGGATAATGATATCTGTGAGAGCTGAGATTGCCTGGCTTACGGCGCTGTAAAGACTTGAATCAACGCCTAAGTTTATAAACCTTGAAGTAGAACAGCCATGAAATCACATAAGCTGCATTAGGTTATATGTATATGATTGTGTCACCGTTTTTGTACACCCCCCCCCATTCTCCTGTATCCTACAAGTCCCATCTCACCTTCACTAAGGCATGTCCAATCTTGTACAAATGACAATGATACCGCAGAGTCAGCCATAAACCTCCCCCCCTAACGTTGTCTCTAGTGAGCTCTTCCCTCTTCCTCCATCTAAAGAGAGAGGCCAGCACCTGGACGCAACCCAAAACGACTACCTGCCTCTTATACCTGTCTTCATCACTGCACGCCCGAGTGCCTTCCTCTTCTGTCTATACTCATGTCGACCTATCTACTTAACTGATTGACTGTCATGACATTTTCTCACAGTTAGCTTTAATCATTTCAATGTAACGGGTGTACCATTACGGGATGAGGCAAGCCGGAGCATTTGCGCGCGGCACAACAGTCTACTATGGCGGCGCAAAGTGCAATTTACATAGAAATGACCAAATTACTGAGCACTAGCACAGCCAATGGGTGCTATAATTCAAAATGACTATTGTGAGTAACCACGCGCAGGTCTCCGACAGGGTGCAGCCTCCAGCCAACACTAACATTCAGAGAGCAAGTGGTCAGCTCGCAGGGAGGAATGTGCTGTTTCAGCAGCTTGTAGGTATTTTGTCATCAAGTATCACACGTCCTCTTGCCCCTCTGTGTATCGATTCTCTCTGCACTTCAGGCCCGGAGAGGATAAAGCCCTTATGACACACTCACAGCACATAAAAAAATAAAATTTAAAATAAAACTCCACTGACAAACTAGTCAGAGTTATTTCCATGCTGTTACGTAGCAGTGAGGTTTCATACATGCTAATTTAGATGATGAGGTCAACTTTAAAGGTTTGCTTTGCTAAGTGGTTCAATATTTGCACACTCCTTACCAGAATTAGCAAAGTCATCCCCTCATCCTTGTAGACAGACATAACCATATGTCTAGCTAGCTAATTTGGACCAATCAACTCCTTGCCGAGCCCTGGAATTGATCCATAACCTCTCCTTTCATAATATTTGCATAGAAATATCTTAATTACATTCACAATTTGAGCGTGGTGCAGGTGGCCACCACTAAGACACATTCATCAGCAAAATGATAAATAATCTCCCCTTGAATGTGATCAGTTATTCTTTCTAGCAAAAGGCTGAAAAAAATGCATTTTCATAAGCATGCTAATTCACATTTACATAGAGATGAACCCAGATGCAAATGAGTGAAATGGCATGTACTTGAAGCAGGTCCCCCGGTTGTACTGAGGCATCAACAGGCGTCACCCAGAGGAATATCAGAATCCATTCAGCACGCCAGTCAAACTCTGTGCAGCCTTTCAGTTAAAGAAAAACACAAGACCCTCACAAGGGAGCTAATGTTACACCTAAATAGCTATAATAACCTAATATAGTATATGCCAAATTTGACAGTTGTATTTTAATAGTTTGTTTGCACTTTTGCTCACATCAATGGTGGAATCCTTTATCTACATGTGCTGCTGGTATGTACATGGCCATCATTTCACACTCATGGCAGTCACAGCACCACTGGATTTAGAGTTACCCTTTAAAACACAAGTCTTATAATTATGGCAGTGCACTGTTTATGGCATTATTCTCTTTTTGATGTAAAATATAAATGTGAAATCAAGTGACGCATATGACTATCTGCAGGCTAGGGTCTGACATTTTGGAGACAGAGCTTGAGGGACGAAAGCATGACAAATAGGATGGAATTAAGTGGTGAAATTAATCAGGATTTATTTTTATGTATGCTATGACTAGCATGAAGCAAATCGTATTAATGGAAAATAGAGGGAATACAAATTGAGGTTAAACAGTTCTTGTTTCTAAAACAGTGTAATGGATTATATGCAGATCTCCATTTCCGCTTGTGTACATAAAATAGGCTATGTCATTGCTTCAAACCTAATAATATCATAAAATTGTATAATGAGGAATACGACATTTGTCTGCGATAAGCTGTCAACATCCAAGATTCGAGTCTGTGGTAATCATGGCGGAATGAAAAAAAAAAGTATCGCAATAGAAGTAACGGATTTATGTGATTGAAAAGGACAAGCAGGATGTAATCTTTTCCTTTTTGAGCGTGGCAGCTCAGTGAGAGTGGACAACAGCTGGAGAGGTGCATTAGTTTATCTCCCTGTGTATGATTTGCTGTGACAGAGCTCTGCAAAAACGAATTCCACACTCAAGGATGCAGCTCTGTGTGCTGAAGACAGTGGCCGTCAGAGTTTATCCAGCTCTCATGTTCGAGAAGGGCGACTTCTGTCACAGAGTTTACAATGATTGTAGACAGAAGCACACAAACACACGGATTCATCAGTCTGGCACGTAACCCATAGATGTCATTTATGCTGATGGCACTGGAAACATGTGCCCAGCCCTTTTTGAAATGGCAGAGTTTGTCTCTTGTCACTTTTTAAAAGCAGAATTTTTGAAAAATCTTCCGAAAATAGCTTGCACTAAGACACGTTAAACTAACAAATGAGAACACTTTGAGTAACGTTTATTTGCACAATAAGCAAACATGAAATGCAATGTAAATATAGTAGAAACAAATGTGCATTGGTTGGAACGTAGGATTCAGCTGGACCTGAATGTATCCTCGGTAGCTTTCCTAAGAGAAAGAAACCAATTCACGTCCAACTACAATTCACGCTCATAAAGCTGGTAAGGGTATTGGTGTTCTAAAATATTGATATTTAAACCTTGTGCTAAGAATGAGTAACGACTGGTTGAGACTGGTTTAGGAACTCTCTCTAATGTTAAAAACTTATGAAGCATCAAAACAACAAGATAGTTTTAGCTTAAGGTTGATTTATTATCTTTAGCTTAGCTAACGCTGTTACATTATTCCTTCACTTGTTTCTGTTATGTCATTTCCAACCATTAAATTTACAAATTGTAACTCAAATACCTGTTACACATATTTTAGGGTAGTGACACTGGGTATTGTTACCACTGACAACAATGCACTTGTGCTTGATATAATATTGGCAATTGTTATGATTGGCTTTTGCTCTGTTCACTTTAAAGATATTTTAAAGGTGCACTTGCTGAACTAGGATGTTTATTTCTCACTGAGCTCATGACTTACTGGTTGTTACATTTTAATCAGAACAGTGGGACACTCAGCTTGATAAGCGGGAACCTGACGTCTTCACGAATTTCTCTTCTGTTGCAGTAGATACACGCCTCACTCAAGGAGTCATTCATGTTTTATATCACATTTGTTCACGTCAAAGGTAACTAGCCAATGATACTCGGTTGCGTTTAAGTCCATCCTCTGTCCGGGGTTGCTCCAACCCAAGAAGATAAATGTGAATTACATCCGGAAATCTGGGCTCCTTTTGACTGAGATCTTGCGAGAGCTCTGTCACTCTGAGCCCAGCGCTGCATTGCTTTACCTGTGACCATAATAAATTGTTCATCTGAGACCTGAAGGATTCTCCGACTCATTCTTGGGCAGTCAATAAAAGAACCTACCAATGGACTGGCACAGAAATGAGTCCTAAAACCCGGAAGTGAGTTAGCTTTGGTTCCTAACTCTAAAAGTCAATGGGGATTTTGAATGGGTTTGTGTTTAGACGCCTGAAATAAGGTCTGTGGTTAACACAAACTTAAGAGATGTTGACGTTTTGTTCGTCGAGATAAACTACGTTAGATAAAACCCCCACTTGTGAATTTTAAAGTTTTTACACGTACTTAGAACGGCGGTTGCTCCCAAGTGGCTAAATGAGACTACAGTGGTTGTCGGGGACATTAGACGTCGTGACGCTGAACACAAACCCCGGGAACTCTCTCACTAGTCCGCCTTACAGCCTCTAGTCGTGTTTTTCAGGTTAATAAACGATGTATTAAGCTACGGTTTCGCTAGCTTGACAAAAGCGCTGATTAGATCTACGAAGCATAGCGGTCGTGACGTCAAAATCAACCGACAGCAGTGTAGTTCGTTATAGCATAGCATTAGCTTTTTACTTCTCTCGGCTGCATTAACGCTTCAAACTTCATATAAATGGTTTCATCTGTGAAGATTATCCAGCTGAACAAAACATTAACGCATCAGAAACGTGTGTTTGACACAGAGCTTATTTTTTGCAATGATCCAAAATCCAATGCAAAAATCCCATAGGCCAATTTTCGTAGGAACCACCGGCGCCATTTTTGCCGGGTTGGCCTACAGAAATACGTCATCACTATACCAGTCTATAAGCAAAGACATTCATGAGGTACTATGCATTGACCATTCATGGTAAAATGTGGGTGTGTCGAGGGCGGGATCTGAGGTGAATCCATCTGCGCAATCTTCCAGGATGAAGTGTGATTTATAAAGCTAAAGTGCGTGCAGATGTGTGCGGCATTATAAATCAGAACCCCTTTTGGCGTACGCCATTTTCAGCTTTTGGGCTTACGCACACTTCTAGTGTGGATCCTACGCAATGTTTTATAAATGTGGCCCCTGGTCCTTAGTAGTACTAAACCCATTGAAAACCAGCACATTGGCTTGACCAGTTTTATAAGGTAAAGAACCATGATCCCTGTCAATGAAATATATTGATGACACACCCTGCAGTGTTCCAATTATTAATTTATGTTTCTTCTCCAGATGCCAACTCAAAAAAAAATGCACAGTGTGTGTGAAGAAAATTGGCGTGGCAAGCAAGACTTGCCACCACTGTGGTGCAAAGCAGCCTGTGAAAGAAAAGCTGCAAAAGAATAAAGACAAGATTACAGCCGAGTGGAAAGAGCGGCAGAAAAAAACCTGCAGCTTCAATAAAACGTATGATTCATCACATTTACTGGTAAGTTTTTTTTCTTTCAAATGCTTTCAAACGTTTGTTATTCCATGTCAGTTTCATCTACTCCACCCCCTGGTTTATATTTTCTTTTGTGGATTTTATTTTTCAACTAAATCACCATAAAAAAGTCAAAATTGAGGAAATTACCTGACCACAATCTTTTATGCAGACAGTTCAAGGCAAGAATATTGTGTAAGAGCCAGAGTACACTGAACAAGAGAGACACCCTCACACAAAAACAAATACAGGCGTTTGTGCAAAAGAAGCAAAGCAACACTATGGAGGATTCACGGTAGCCACTGGTACTCTGGTTGAGAGGAGCAACTGTCTGCTACTGTGTCTTTCCCAGAGAAGCACATATGTGAATTTGTTACTGGTGCCGCCGCCTTTGCCGTGCAGCCCAGCACAGGGCGCTGGTCCGTGGGTGAGAGGAGCAGGGGGACCGGGCTTGAGCTCGGTCTCTGGAGCTCACCACGGTTTCCTACCTATGCAGTTACAGAGTGCAGTTTCAGCCGATGCGACCCCGCTCAGGCTTCAGTGGCTGCACCATTCTTATTAACAATTTTCTACCACTTCATTGAGTTTAGAAACATTATTTTAAGGTCGAAAAACTACATAGCTGCTTTAAGGCCAGTTCAGACCATAGATTCACGACTCAACAACTTGAAACCTTTAACTATGTGCACCCTCTTGCAACTCAATGCCCTTACAAAGCCTTGCAACTGTACAGTTCACACTGTGGCACAGAGTTGAGACTAGTTTGTG
>OMNN01041174.1:0-11645 GCA_900302755.1 Chromis chromis
TCTAATAATAATTTTTCCTGTTTAGCTTTTTTAGATTTGGAGCTTGTGAAGCTAATTATCTGGCCTCTAAGGAAGGCCTTGAATGCCTCCCATCTAATGCTTGCAGACGTCTCATGAGTGTTAATCGTGAAGTATTCGTCTATTTGTTTTCCAAGGAAACTGATCAAATCTGGGTCCTGTAGCCATTTTTGTTGAAATTTCCATTTGGGGGGGTCATATTGCTGTCCTGGGTCCACGTAGACCAGGTTATTTGTAGCATGGTCCGAGATTAAAATGCTGTCATAGTTGCAGTCCTTAATTTTGCAAGCTAAACTAGCAGAGATTAGGAAGTAATCTATTCGCGAGTACGAGTTATGAGTTCCAGAGAAACAAGAATACACTGTCGCATCAGGGTTTCTATCTCTCCATATGTCCCTCAGATTTAATTCCTCCATGAATTGATGTATAACCGCTCTGCTTTTGGTATGTGTTGTATCAACATGAGTTGATTTATCTTTGCTGGGGTCAAGCGTGCAGTTGAAGTCTCCCGCGATAATGTAATGCCCGTTAAGTGTTGACAAGGTGAGAAATAAATTGCTGAAAAAATTTGGGTCGTCCTGATTTGGAGCGTAGATATTAACTAAATTGAGACGTTCAGTGAAAAGGGTACCCTGAATTATCAAAAGTCTACCTGTTTTATCTGAAGTTACCTTCGTGACATTTAGTGGAATGGACCCATGGATGAGTGTCATGACTCCTCTTGCCTGCGTACTGAAAGGTGCTGAATACACGGCCCCTCGCCACCTCCTTTTGATCCTTAGCTCCTCACTCACTGCCAGATGCGTTTCTTGAAGAAAAATGATTTTAGACTGTATGTCTTTTAGTCTACCCATTACTTGCTTGACTTTCTTAAATTTTTGCAACCCTCTGCAATTCCATGTTGAAAATTTAATTTCTAAGCCACTGGACATAGCAGTCAATCTGGGATGGATTACTCATGATGTAGTGTACAAGGAAAGCTTTAACCCGCCAGAACAACAAAATAAAAGAACATCTTAAACACCAAACGAAGACCCGGTATCCCAACGCCCGGGTTTTTGCCCCCCACCCTCTTATACACCCCAGTAGGCTTAACGACCATTCCACACCTCGTGAGGAATAGTCTAGCGTTGCTATCCGCTCCATCTCTAACATAGTCTCTCCCTCCGTTTATATAACAGAAATATAAAACTAAACTCTACTGCTTATTATAAATTTGAGAAAAGAACTGTATAACTACCAAGTCACCCCAGAAATGACATTATGCGTAGCATTCACTGCTTTTGTTTTACTGTGTAAAGTGGGTAATAAAGTAAATTGTTTATAGTCAACTGGTGAATAAATGAGTTTAAACAAGTTTTCCATGTGCCTTAGTGTTGAAAAGGTCAGTAGATAAGTATTGAGAATGTAATGGAAAAGACGTTTTCCTATCAAAAAAGTGAAAATACTTTTAACTCTATACCTTATTCAGCCGAAAGTGAAGGTAAAAGTACAAATAAGTGTAACATAAGCTGCAGCGCAGATGTGGGCTGATCTCCTTACATAGTGTTAAAACTTTCTCTTAGGAACTGTATAAGTTATGCTTCCAAGCATTTATAAAGTTGTTGCATAAAAGCAGGTAACCAAACCTAAACAGGTTGTCTCCTAATGGAAAAAACTTTAAACAAGTTGTCTGCTGGGCTAACCCCCTGCTGGGATCAGCCTTCAGCCCATAGGCAACACAACTTTCATTTCCTATCAAAACAGTGCAACGAGTTTTAAACTTTAACAAAAAACACCATCATGTGATATTGATACCAACTTATCAGGTGGATTTAGTGCAAATGTTATCATAAGTAACTTTGGTAAGAGGAGTGTTTGTGACGTTACCTGACTCCACAACCTCTGTTTATATTAGCCCTGGCTGTCATTGACAAATAAGTTGTTATGCTAGTCAGCTGATCAGTCAGTCCAAGCTACTCAGTCTCTCTTTCCTCCACTTGAATGCTTTTTATGAATTCCTCCACATCTGCTGGCTTGTCGAAAGTCCGTGTGTTGCCCTTGTAGGTCAGTAGTAACTTTGCAGGGAACCGTATTCCGTTCCTGATTCCAATGTTACGAAGCTTCTGTCTCACGCCGTCGAAAGCCCTGTGCTTCTTGTGCATCCCGGTCGCCAGGTCAGGATAGAACCGCACTGCTCTGTCCTTGTAGAATATCTCCTTTTTGTTCCGGAGCTCCTTCAGAACCATCACTTTGTCTCTGTCATTCAAAAACTTAAGAATTAAAGTTCTTGGGAATGCGTCTTTCCTCGGTCCGACTCGATGAGCTCGTTCGATGGTTAGCCTCGTATTTATGCCCAGAGCCTCTGGGATCCAAGCTTCGAGGAAAGAACAGGCGTCGTTTCCCTCCGCACCCTCGGGGAGGTTCACCAGCCTGAGATTTGATCTTCTGGATCTTGCCTCTAGGTCGTCGATTTTGTCAGACATTTCTTTGTTAGTATGTTCGAGGCTACGGACCTTTGCTTCCAGGCTAGTAACGGTGTCCTCTGCCTCGGAGATGCGGGTCTCTGCGCCCTTAACTCGTTCCAAACATTCACCAACTTCTTTCCTTACTCCTTCAATTGCCATCAAAACTCCATCAAATCTGCTGCAGAAGTCAGTTTTTAAATCTTTGATGGCTTCAAGAATTGGCTGGGGATTGGCGTTCTCATCTGTGGTCTCGTTAGCTTCCTCCGCTATTGTGGTAGCATTAGCTAGAGCTTCTCCGCTCGGTTTGGCCGGAGTGAATTCGATTTTAGCTTGGGAAGATTTGCCACGGATTTTACCCTGTTTGCCCAGCGTGGACGCCATCGGGGGATTCTTAGCAGCTCAGTCACTTACTTTCGATGTCGAGTAGTTTAGTTTATTGTAGAAAAGTTTTCAAATTTTACGGAGGAGATGGACCCATGTCCGCCTAGCACGCCGCCATACCCGGAAGTCAGACCAGTTGATTTGAATTCATTTTTATGCAATTTTATTCACATTGCATAAAGGCTTTAAAGGTGTAAAAAGGGTTGAATATGTATAAATTATGTGACAGTTTTGCATTTAAAGAAGAAAATGTGCACTAAAATACTAGCTATTTTTGTTAATAATGGTAGTTTTTCTCATTTTTAATTGCTAACTGGAGATCTGTAGTGGCATCAACAAGTCTTTTTCAATTTAAGCCATTAACCATCAGGTTTCTCTGTTGGGTAAAACCATACTATTGTAGTTAAAGAGGAAAATGTGTGTGAAAATCACAGATTTTTGTTGATAATGCTAGTTTTCGCTTTTGTTGGCTGCCACCTGGAGATCTAGAGTGGTATCAACAAGTCTTCTTCAATTTAAGCTACTAACCACCAGAAATAAAGTGCACAATAAATAAATAACTACAGATTAAATATGGGCAAACTCAAAAAATGAATGGGTTTCTCTGGTGGCTAAAACTGTAGTCATACTCTTGTGCCACATGGAGGAGCCACAGTGTCACACCTCAAACCTTTACAATCTCTGGTCGCCTCCCAGGTAGGAGCTTTGAATCAAAATGCAACAAGCTGATGACTTAAACCTGAAAACAACAATTTCTAAGAACCAAACACGCCTCTTAACGTGGGCACACAATAGCTGAACATTCACCCACACTGAAAATATTAAACGGTGACAAGCTACGGAGCAGTTAGCAGAGGGAGGAGGATGAAGGCCACTTATGAATCATACGGATGGTGGAGGTAGAGCAGCGTTCAGGTTTCACTTTCAGACCAGCATGTTGAGGTTAAAGCTGGTCAACCGGTTTCCCCCTCAGACCGATTTACTCCAGTGGCATGAGGAGGAAATCAATCGGCGGTTTACCCTGGAGGTCGTTTGTTTATTTCTCTGCTAAATTCCTTATAATCGTACGACCTTCCTGCGGGCTCCGACAAGGAAACTAAACACCGTGTAGTTTAGACAGTAAAAAGTTGTCAGGCCTGTCGCTGTTGCCTCGAGCTTGAAGTCTTCCTCTCCTGGGATAAGTTTATACAGTATCTATTCACAGGACGGATACAACAGCTGGTGTGAAACTGTAGAAGTGTACAAAGTCGTAGTTTCTTTCTATTTAAATACTACAAATCTGAAGGGTGTCGTCTAAGTTTCAAAGGTAGATTTAAAGAAGTTTAAATCGCCATTCAAAACAATGCAATTTGCACAGGTTGCAATTTAGTATATGCATTATGTAACCTACCTCATCTGATGCTAGGTTTAAACTATTGTGTCAGTGGTTCTACAGATTAAAGCCAGCCTCCATGTGTGAAAGTCACACTTTTGATGGTATCTAAAGGGGTAAATCTCCATCCATTACACAGCTTGACATTAAAAGAAAAATTGCAAATAGAAATCTTCTGCATCATTCTCCAATCACTCAGCACTACTTCCAAACGAACGGTTTTTATTGTTATTCTTTCAAGTGGACAGATTTTGCACTTTTGCTAAAATTGTAGTTTTGGGGTCTACTAGAGTATGTTTACATGCTTTAATGTGCAAAGACACACTGTTTTTCTCACCTGTGACATTGTAGGGAAGAGAAACAGGTGGACCAGACCATAAATCACAGACTTAAGTTTTGTTTTCTGATGTTTATTTTCAGGTTTTACTTGCTTTTTGTTTAGGTTTAGGCACCAAAAGTATGTGGTTAGGTTTAGGAAAAAGTCACATTTTGTTAGACACTTTCACATATTAAAAGCTTGGTTAAGTTTAAGCACCAAAATGACTTAGTTTGGGTTAAAATACGACCACTTCACTACATGTTGGGTAACAAGTCCCGCACCATCTAATACATGACTGGTTGGATGAAATCTAGCGACAGTGAAGCAGTAAAAATATGCGACGAAGAAACGATCAAAAATGCATTTGTGAAATGTCACAAACAAATGTAATATGGCTTGTGGAGACTGCGTTACCCTTTGGTGTGGACTTTGGGCTTTGTAAGTCTGCACATATTTCACATGCACAAAATGAAGGAAAGGTAGAAACCACAAAAAAGCAGAATATGGACTCTTAAATAATTTTTCGTCTTCAACCCTTTAAGTTCTAATGCGTCATAAGCGACACATTTGGGCTAGCGCACTTTGGAATGATGCAAATAAGTCACCATTTGTGCTATCGGAAAAAAATCAAACAGTTTCTGAAAGCTGAGGCGTTGCGCTTTACAGCCAATATGGTGTCATTACGGTAATTTCATTCATGCCCCCCCAGGAATCCGCTGGATGAAATTACCGTAAAATTACCGTAACTCTTATAATAGGCAGTAAATCGTAAATAACTGCCAGATATTGAAAGTTTCTTCTGAAAAAATGGGCACCAGCACTCACAGGACATTTTCTGACCCTTTTGTAGTCAAAATAAGAAAAAAAAAAAGACCAGGCGGACATTTTGAGGCTCAGGTCTTAAAGGGTTAAGCGTCACAGTTTAAAATAACTTAATCAAAACAAAGCAGCATTAATAAATTGTATTCTCACCAGATCGAAGGACAAGGTTTAGTTTCTGGGGTTGGATCTGAGTGATGTCCTCTGGCTTCAGTTTCTCTGCTCCTTTTTTGCGATGCGTCACGGTGTTGTTCTTGAGGACTTTTATGTCTCCTTTTGGGTTCTCAATCATTGCATCGACGCAGCCCCTTTTTTCCAGAGACTGCACCTCATCACAACGGCTTGACACCGTCTCGCCCTGTTTCAGGAAGTCCTACGAGCAGCAGCACAAAGACAAAAATCTGTTTATCAGAGGGCTACTCAGTGTGAAAGCTGTTGGATATACAAATAGTAATGACATCAAACTGCACTACTCAGCAACGAATAGAGCTGACAACTTCGATTCACGTACTGGGTCTTTACACCAGCCACATTTGGCTCCAGCCTGGATGCACTCCCCACAGTATTTCGCGTTGGCATCGGTGCACTCGTTCCCCTCTAGATGGAAAACAAAGAGAGAAGAGTCAGAGCGAGCAGTGGTACAGCACAGCCCCTGCAAAGTAAGCATCCCAGTTAAGCCCCCTGTGTTTACACATCAGTTCATCTAGAACACTGTGTGGCTCGACGGTAATTGGAGACAGAATATTCCATCTTTTCCATTATCTTCTCTGCTCTGCGATGCTTAGGTCGAGCTCCGGTTGCTCCGATTAGTGGCATCATTAAGCTAAAGTAGCCAGCCTCTCTCTCCAAAGAAGGGACTCATCAATATGAACCGCATGTTCACTATGCAATCTGACATTTTAACAAAATGACATCATGTAGCAAAAGACGGTTGTTAGAGCAATAAAGTATGTAAGTCAGTCGTGTTCAACAATATGAGTAAATCTTACCTTTCTGAGCATTACAGTAACAAAACACTCCAAACAATATCGACACCAAGATCAGCTTCCGGTCCATCTGAAACCACACACAAGAAAAGATATCTTTCAGTCTTATTGCCTAAATATAAATAGAGCTACTGTGGTTTTGAAAAGCAATCTGTAATTTATGATTATGTTTTTATTTAAAATAATAGCTGGTGTGTTTGGTAGCTTGAATGCTTTAATTTATCATTTCCCAGGACAAAAGGTTCCACAGGAGTGAGAAAGAGTCACCAAGAGATGACAGATTGAATCTGTAAATGCCCTGGTCGTAATTGGAGGTAATAAATTATCCTGCGACGGGTGCTTGGCTATTCTCAGTCGGTCGCAGGGTAACAGGCAGCTAATTCAATTTACACGCAAACATGTATGCACATGCACACACACACACACACACACACACACACACTCACATTAACCTGCCCCTAGCTTGGACTGCACCTCCTTTTTCACTGACAATCCTTTTTACTGTAAATAGCATCTGTTCCCTGGAGTCCACCCCTCTTCTGTCGTGTATATTGATCCTTTGTCTGGCGGCAGGCCCTTTGGTCAGCCATATCGATGCATCTTGGCCTACTCTTAATGCAAAGCTCATGACTTACTAATGATAAGGGGACTGGAAAGCATCTCTCTGCACTAAAAGCCTGATTTGTGAAGAGTCTACAACCTTGGCAGTGGCTCTGTGAGGATGCACTCATGGATAGTCTAGTTTGAGCTAACGCTTGTGCAGCATGCTTAAAACAAGGATGCTAACATGCTGAGGTTTGATATTCATACAATCGATCAGCGTGGCTACATTTGCTGATGAGAGCTAAACATGCACCAGACATTAATTGGACACAGTGAAATTCTAACTTGATGGTGTTAAAATTGAGAGATCAGCGAAATGATTACAATTCATCCTGTTGGGGTCATGAATGTCTACCAAATTCTATGGACCATCCATCCAGTAGCTGCACTGATATATCATGCTGGACCAAAGTGGTTTTAGTCATACAAAAATGTCAACCACACGGAGGCGCTGTCTTGTTCGAAGAATCCTCTCATCCCTAAGCTGTTTCTGAGCAATTTTTGCATTTTTGATTCTCACAGTTATAAAGCCATGAAAAGTAAAAATAAATAAATAAAAGAGTTGAATTTCTTTAATTATTCATTTTACAAATAAACTCTCATGGTCATGGTGGTGCTATGGGAGAAAGTAGGAGATTATGAAAGTTATTAAGACATACACCGCTGGGTAAGGGTGTGACGAGATCTCGTGCCATGAGATCTTTTATTTATTTTTTTTTTAAACTTCATTTGTACACATCGTCCTTTCTGTTGTAGAAATGGAGTCCAATGTAAGCAAGTGGTGATCACACATCACCCAAAAAGGCACACAAAAAATGAAAAACAACACTCCTCCATTGTCACAAAACAAACAAAAACAAGAACAGGAAGAGACAACACACAACAACATACAAAAAAACAAAAAAAACAAACAAAAAACAACAACTAAGCAATGCCAGACAACAAGGGACTAATACAATGAAATGGCATTAGTAATGTTAGTGAATGTAAAAGTGAATGTTAAAACTTAAGATGGATTGTAGACTAATGCCAGATATAGTTGCATTTGAATGAAATCGATTTACCTTTTGAATTCTGTCTGAACGCCTGCAGGCCAAAAGGAAAATCAGTGAAAATGCCTCCCTGGATGTGCATCCTTCTTTTCATCCTATTACAACCTTAGGCGACCAAACAATGGCCAAACAAGATTCAAAATAGGCCAGAGACTCTGAAAGAAAGGAGGTGTAATGGAAGAGCGGAGCCTCAGACAGTTCAGAGGTCTCCTGTGACTATTGCTGTCTGCAGCACCACCTGCCTGGCGAGAGCCCATTTGCTGCAAAGCTTTCAATTTCACATTTGTCACTGACAGCTCTCTCTGGAGGATGCTCCTCACTGACAGTCAAAATAAACTCCTGGACCGAGATGTGATTTGATCTAAGATCGTGGGACGCGTGTAAAAAAGTGCCAGTGGGCTCGGCAACGCTTTGAGAACAAGTACGTAGAACTGACGTGACTCCAAGTCAGCTGTGGGAGAATACAGTAACCAAGTGCTCCACACCCGGTACCCGCTCATGGGCGGTGACAAACACACTCACACACAAGGCTCCTGTAATTTATTCTCCCGGAGCCTTTCCCTGTGTTCTTGACAGTAAGCCTGACTCAGAGAGAGGCAGAATTAATTATGACTCCTCGGCCTATCTTAATTAAATCTTTTCACATCATAGATTTCACACAACAGAGGCAAATATCTACCTCATCGTTTAGCCGGGGTGGGGGTACCGGCTGAGGATGTCTCACATCAAGATATCAAAGGTACACTGTAAAGTTGCCTCTCCAGGATTACGATTTCACAGAAGAGTTGTCATGTCCGGCTTTTAACAGAGAGCAGCTTGTTAGCCCTGCTATTGTGGAGGCCGGTGGGGGGAAAGCGGGCAGCCTCGACGCTATCAACTGAAAGTTTGTTGCCCTTTTAAAGTACACAGAGCTTTCAAATTGCACAGCTGAACTCTGTTTCCTCACCTTGGCCTGTCTCGTTTCGTGTCTGCGGACTCGGCAGATGCTTACGTGAGTGTCTGAAGAACCAGCGAGGAGTGCTTTTCAAAAACAAAGGCGAGAGGCAAAGGAATTAGCCAAATATCGCGAACCCACTCGTCACTGACAGCGTTCTCGCCTCAGCCGACCTCAGCTTAGCCGGTATCGATCCGCCAGGATAACTTTCTCTCCAAAGAGAGAAAAACAAAAATATTAGCCAGAGAGGAGGCTAGGCCGGAGCTCTAAAGTGCACCACTATTTGCTTTTGATTCCCTGTGACACGGAGTAATTGTTGACACAGTTAGCGATGCAGGCTTTCTTTGATAGGTCCCGCAGCTGTGGAGCAAAACCTGCAGGTTATTCAGGGACCTTGGACCTTGTAAGGATCAGCAGCTGTTTGATGTGGATGGACAGCACGCTGAGATGTCAGTGGCTGAGCTCTGGAAGCTGTCAGCCAGCATCACCCATAAACTGGCTGATTTAGAGGAATATTGCAAATCACGTCAGGTTTAAGTGAGTTTTTTAAATGTCCTTTCGATCTGAAATAAACAAAAAATCCAGTGTACAAGTGATATGTTTATTCAGAGTGTGCTTTTCACTACAGGCTCATATTTCACTAAAAAATACAACTTCACACTGATTAAAGCTTTCTATGATGCTCTTTATTTTGCCTCGTTAGTGACACAGAATTCATCCTCTTCCTCACAACAGGCCAAGAGATTAAAAAACGGACTAAAATTGAAAATAAAACAAATTTTGATTATGCCCAGTCTCTGAAATGAAATCGAAGGAATGACATTAGCAGGATAAACAAAACCCCATTGACTGCATGAATCCATGCGAGCTAATTAATAGTTTCTCGCTGCTTATCGAAGCCCTTATCGCTCAGCATGGCTGTGCAGAGAGATGCTGAAAGCCCGCCCCGGCTTCTCAGCCCTTTGTCATATATTGGAAGTAATTAGCATGCAGAATTGCCTAATGTCACTTTAAATGAGCTCTCTATGTTGGTCGCATGTTGACGGCTATAGTGGCGATTTAGCGGCAGTGAAAGGCCGTGTTGCTCATTGTGTCTTATTAACACAGCAGCAAGTTATTTTAAATCGGGACTCAGTCATTGTTCCACTTTAAGCTGTGATGGGCAGGCGCTAATTTAATTGTTGGGTGGCGATGTCAGAAAATAACCACACTGGGAAGTGTAACCAATGCGACGAATTTCATTGTCAGGTTGTTAATTAGAGGGAAATAAGCGCCTTGCCGTGTCAACGTGTTTCTGAACAATATTGCGTTGTGATATCCTGCTATTAGCCGAGTCCTGCATCACAGTCAGTGTTTTTCTTATTAAGAAGTGCGAGTTAAAGGGAGCAGTTTTGCTCGGCGCTCACAATATCCACATTGTTCACACAGATAGTGTATACAGTACGTCTTAGTTTTCTTGCAGAAGCAACGGTTGCTGGCTGTAAGAGTCAGGCATCTGCAGTTCATCGCTCTCGTGCTCTGTCTTGTTCTGTCAGACGCACGCACACACGCACACACACACACACACACGCACACGCACACACACATACTCGTACTCTCTCTTGAACATTTCACCCCTTGCTTCTTGTTTTTCTTCACTCAGCCAGAAACACTGTTTACAGATTGCAGTTGAACCTCAGGATGTGTGCATGAACACACACAGGCTTACAGCACACACACACATTACAGAACCCCTAACATCCCACTTTACAGTTTGTATTAACTTTTATCTGAGTCCGTGTGTGTGTGCTGTGGGAATGTTGGTGCGTGCTTTGTGTTCCTGTGTTTGCGTGATGAATTTGTTAAATGTGTGTGTGTGTGTTTTCCTGGGAGGCTCATACACAGTGAGGGTAGGACGCTATCCATTCCGAACACCCCACCCTCCACATGACCTTGACACACAAACACAACCAGATCCACACACAAAGTTACTGAAGGTTTGAAAACACTGGTCTACAAGCAAGATGCTTCCAGAATAAAAGTAATTTGGGTCACTAATAAAGAAAAATTAAGTCAAAAGTGCTGATTGGCTATAGTTAGATTAGATTAGATTCAAATTTATTAATCCCACAGCGGGGAAATTCCCTTGTTACAGCCGACCACAAAATTGCACACAAAAATTGTAATCATATACAGAAGAATAAAAGATTTTTAAAAAATAAAATAAACAATCCAATAGAAAAAGGCATTTAACAATATACAATATACAAACCTAGTGCAAATGATTTGAAAGAATGTGCACAGTGCAAGTTAAATGAAATATGTGCAGAAGAGAAATGCATTGTAGCTGTTTGAACCGTCTGATTACACTAAGTTAGTATTGCACATGATGACAGTACAGGAACTACAACACGTTCAGGTTGTGCTGGTGTTGTACAATCTTATGGCAGTTAGCAAATTAATGAGAGAACAGGTATTAATCTAAATGAAATGTTGGTCTCTGAGCTACTATTCCTACCTCAAAACACATTAGAATACATTCATGTTGGCCAGAGTTTGGACAGAACATGCTCTGTTTGACATATTTGCAGAAATCTGTGTCTTGGAAGTGGACAAAATGCATTCATATAGAGACATTTCATGAATGGTGGCACACATTGATCTATGCATCTCAAGTCACATGTAGCATCTTGTAAAATTGAAATTGTCAGTGCCTGATATTTCTAAGGAACTAT
>OMNN01041175.1:0-18262 GCA_900302755.1 Chromis chromis
CTGCTCAGCTAAAATGATCTCCAATGCTTTAAAATGGAAAGACAAACCAGAGAGACGTGGAAGAAAACGGAAGACTACCATTCGAATGGACCGAAGGATAGTCAGAATGGCAAAGACTAAGCCAAGGGTCTGCTCCGGGAGATCAGAGACGGTCTGAAGGTACCTGTGAGTGCTGTGACAATTAGAAGACGCTTATGTGAGGCTAATCTACCAGCAAGAAGCCCCCGCAAAGTCCCACTGTTGCAAAAAAGACATGTGCTGAAGAGGATTGCATTTGCCAAACATCATGTCGACTGGCCTCTAGAGAAATGGAGAAACATTTTGTGGACTGATGAAAGTAAGATTGTTCTTTTTGGATCCAAGGGCCGCAGACAGTTTGTCAGACGACCCCCAAACACTGAACACAAGCCAGAGCACACTCTGAAGACCGTGAAGCATGGTGATGCAAGCATCATGATATGGGGCTGTTTCTCTTACCATGGTGTCGGGCCTTTATATCGCATACCAGGGATCATGGATCAATTTGGATACATCACAATACTTGAGGAGGTCATGCTGCCTTATGCCGAATGGGAAATGCCCCTGAAATGGGTGTTTCAACAGGACAATGAACCCAAACATACCAGTAAGCGAGCCAAATCTTGGTTCCAGACCAACAAAATTGAGGTTATGGAGTGGCCAGCCCAATCCCCGGACCTTAATCCAATTGAGCACTTGTGGTGTGACTTTCTGAGGCAAAACCCAAAAATGCAGAGGAATTGTGGAAGGTTGTCCAATCTTCCTGGGCTGGCATACCTGTTCAGAGGTGCCAGAGGTTGGTTGACTCCATGCAGCACAGATGTGTAGCAGTTATCAAAAACAGGGGTTATTCAACGAAATATTAGTTAACTAATTGTCAGGATTGCTAAATGTTAATATTTCTTCAGTTTATTTTGTAAATTGTAAATTTTGTATTTGAGTTTGTAATGAGAAATGCCGACACTGCTATTTTTTTGAACACAGAAATATCACCTTTTCCTTCATATTCTGTAAAGTAATTAAATATTGATACTTTTTTCTTCATGATTTGTTGTGCAATACCATGTGCAGCGTTCCTAAAATAAAAAATATTATAAGGATTTTTCACTTTTTTAAAAACACTGCTATTATTTTGAACATAGCTGTATGTAACATTATGGGCCTACGGCTCATTTTGGCTCATTTTGAAACTGCTGAGTACCTTGGATTCTTGTGTGGTGTGAAGCCAACATCAGGTGGAGACTCACGAAAACAAAAACTAAGCAAGGTTCTCATCATAAACTCGTCCCCTTGGTTTAAATTAACTTCCCTCTCCTCTTCTTCCCCTGCAGCTTGCGACTGCGACTGGCGTGGGATTGAGACGTCTCAGTGTAACCGGGTGACAGGTCACTGTGTTTGCCAGCAGGGGGTGTCCGGTGTTCGCTGTGACCAGTGTGCCAGAGGCTTTTCTGGACAGTTCCCCAACTGCCAGCCCTGCCACCAGTGCTTTGGGGACTGGGATCGCATTGTGCAGGTGCAGCCTTCATACAAAACAGGGGGTGTAATCCCTCAATTCCTAATCACCAGAAGCCAAATGTAAAATGCTGAATAACTGATAAATTGACAACTTTGTTTCACTACCAGGACTTAGCGGTGCGTACCAAGGCTCTGGCTGAGCGCGCTCATGAGATTCAGACCACTGGACTTACTGGGCCCTATGAAAAGGCCTTCAGAGAGCTGGAGGAGAAACTGGCACAAGCTCAGGGCATCGTCAATGCACGCAACGCCACTGCTGCAGCCGTCGCTACGCTAATGGAGCTGATGGAAGATCTGCGGTATAGCTGCTTGATAACACTGCATTTTAAAAGTTTCTCATGTGAAAATCTACAACAGGGATGCTCAATTTGTTTTGCCCTGGGGCCTCTTTTGCAAAATGATATTTATAACTCAACTTTCTTTGAAATTCTTATTTTCATATTAACCTTTACCAGTTGAGGAAACAAAAAATCCCATTGTGCGTCAGTTTATTTTAATTGTGGATTACAAAATGTCAAATCAAAGGAACTCTTTGCACATCTATTTCATGAGGCAGGTGTGTAGGAGAGGGATAAGCTTATCCAAAGGTTTCAATTAGACTCATGCACACAGTCTTAATATGCAAACATACATTTATAGCACAACATTTTGGTGCTAGACCTTCATCAAGAAAATAGATTGATGGAGCTTCAGTATGATTATTTGCCTAATGAAGGTGTAGCACTGACAAGTTGTGCTAATCAATGTATCTTTGCAAGTTAGACAGTGTGCGGGAGTCTGATTATAATTAGAAAATGGTCAGCAGATCAGCTGGCACCGAACTGCAAGCTATACGTTGGATATCACTGATCAGCAGATATTTTGTCTCTCATATTAGGTGACTTTATCTAGAAAATGATACTTGATTTAAGATTTTCAGTTTTTTGAAAACTCAACAGCTGCTTGTCGTGTCCCACAGTGCCCAGATTGGCGACACCACTGATACCTTAAACCGTCTGGAAGGAGACTTAACTATCGTCCAGGACAGCAACTCGGAGGCGAGTAAGGAACTGAGCGCTCTGGAGAGGGAGGCTAAAGAACTTAATCTCACTTCCGAGCAGCTGCACCGCCAACTGGATATCCTGAAAAACTCCAACTTCTTAGGTGAGAAAAAAGGGAAGGATTGGATTAACTGTGTCCACTCTAGTTTCCATCCAATGAAATTTGAAATTTTACCACCCAAGTTCCCTCATATATGCATCTTTGCTCCTCATCCTCTTCTACTTTTTCATCCCATAGTCCAGAACAATCCCCAAACTTACTCCAGCAATGCTTTAAATTAACCTAAAATGTGATGAAGCTGTGCTTTATTCCCTCTTAGGGGCTTATGACAGCATCCGGAGCTCCTACAACAAGTCCCGTGATGCAGAGCGACGTGCTAATGAATCAACGACCACCAGACCGAGCACGGTCAGCCAGTCTGCAGACACCCGCAGGCGCACCGAGCGCCTCATCACCGCCAAGAAGGACGACTTCAACCGGAAAAACGCTGCAAACAAGCGAGCACTGGGAGACCTGAACGCCAGAGCACAAGGCCTGGACATAAAGAAGATCAACGAGAAGGTTTGATTTCATTGTTTACTCTTTGTAGCGGCTGTTTGAAAATTAAAATAATTTAAAATTTAGCAGAAGGGAAGGGATTCTAGTGCCTTTTTATGCCTTTATGGCCCAATATAAAAAAAGGGACAACAACATACATAAAACCAAAAAAATGCAGATACTGGGAAGAGTATCTACAAAGAAAACGTCCATTTCTAGCTAGTTTGTGCAACTTTTGATTATTTGTGGTTCTTGGTTTCTGTCGCATCTCTAGACTAATAGTAAATGAATCTACAATTTCGTATGTTTTTTGGTGCTCTCTGGTAAAGGGGAGTTTTTTTGTTCCTTCACACTGCTGCCGGGTGCTGCTCAAAGGGAATCCGAAGGAAACTCTGGATTTGTTGGGTTCTCTGTTTAAAATTTGTAAAGTCTTCACCTCACTATGTGAAGTGCTATGACATGACATATGTTGTGAATTCAGTTGAATACATCTAAATGTATTATTTAAAGTTACCGTAACTGCTGTTACTCTTTTAAGCTTTAGCAGGGGTTCAGCTGTGTTTATTTCCCTCCATCATGACTGAATTTAACTACTGCGTCATGTAGGTATTTAGAATCAAAAACAAAAGGACGATGTTTGTTGATCGAAATTAATATTTTTTAGCTCCAAGCCAGAGAAAGATCAAGTAAATTTAGTTTTTTATCATGGCTAACTCCTGGGCTAGCATTCTCTTAGCTCTCTATGTGCTAGTCTTTGTGACAATTTTACATTTTAATGGAAAAATATATAGTTCTCCTGGGCTAGCATTCTCTTAGCTCTCTATGTGCTAGTCTTTGTGACAATTTTACATTTTAATGGTAAAATATATATTTATATAGTAAAACTAGTTACATAAATCCAGATTCCAGCCTTAACCTAACATGCCTTTTACTGTGCTTTTGCCTAATACACCTAATCATCCGTACAAATACAGGTGTGCGGCGCTCCAGGTGATGCTCCCTGTGGAGAGAGCCCTTGTGGTGGTGCAGGTTGCCGTGACGATGATGGGAACCGTCACTGTGGAGGCCTGAACTGTAACGGCGCTGTGGCAGCTGCAGACAACGCTCTGGAAAAAGCCAAACATGCAGAGAAGGAGCTGAGCAAAGCTATGGGGGAGGTGGAGGGACTCTTTACCAAGGTACGGAGGAGTACAAATAAGTTTTCTATGGCTGCATAAAGTGAGACGGCTCTTTTGAATATAGAGCTGCATCAGTATAACAGTAAGATACCAATGGCACCAACACTTGGTTTTGTCAGAAATACAATAGTGTCATTGTGCAAATTCTTGTAACACAAGCTTATATAGTGTCTTTAAATTAGACTGTCACTGAGTGGAGTTTGTAATGATAATTCTTTACTGATGGAACTCTCTCATGTGCAAACTCCAGTCGACCTATAATCTTTTTTCATTATTTGTGGGCGTCAAACTGTATAAAATGGCTATTTGACCCAAATACTTTAGTCAGTTGGTTCTCAGTTTTCTTTCAACCAAGACAGAAAATGTACCAGAGACCCCCTCATGTTTGTCACATGAAATTGTATGATGAAGCCTGGTTTTTTACGTTTTACATTTTTACATTTCAAAACATAATTCAGTCGCACCATGCCACCACTTTTTAAAAAACAAGTAACATTGCATGCTGATGAATAGTTGTCTTTTTTTAAATAGCCATAGTTATGCATTGGAATAAAGATTGACTATGACTGGATATATACAAAATATTGTAATCAGAAAATATATTATTTTATCTTATTCTGTGTCCATGAGGTTGTCTGATATCACTCCTTTAAACTAAGCACAGACTAAACTCAACTAAAGACAACTATGATTTACTGAATTTCCCTAAACTCCTCACATGCAGGATACAGTCGATGCTGCTAGGCAACAGCAACACACCTGAAAAATAATTTAGAAAGTAGATTTTTCTGTATAATGACTATTTAAACAAATGAATATGACATTTTTTCACCGACCCCATGACATTTGAGAATCACTGCTTTAATCAGGCACATTTTCATTCATTCCATTCCTTGTTGGCTTTCATTTCTAAGAGTAGAGTGGTTGGCTGCAGACTGTGTGTTTTGAATAAGGTTAATTTGGATTCTCAGATATGTGTAGACGAAACTGATTCGATAATCCCCTGGTAGTTAGTACACTAAAACCTGGAACACTTGATCACCTGAACAAGTCTTGGAAAGTGACCAAAAGAGAAGATTTCCTTTCACAATCTCACCAAAGTCTTTTGTCATTTGTGCAAACCTTCCTGCCTTTCTTTCAGGTGGCCGAAGCAAAGACCAAGGCAGAGGAGGCCAAAGGTAAAGCCCAGGCTGCTCTGGATAAAGCCACGGCCACCAAGAACAAGGTGGAGCGCTCCAACAACGACCTGAGAGACCTCATCAAACAGATCAGGGAGTTCCTCACTCGTGAGTCTTGTTTCACATTACAGGTTTACCAACAGCATGTAGAAGGATCTTATTGCCTCTTAATGTTGCCTCCAGCATCAGTGTCATGTCTAATGTCTTCGTTTCAGAGGAGGGAGCCGATCCAGACAGTATCGAGGACGTGGCAAACCGAGTGTTGGAGCTCTCCATCCCCGCCTCACCGCTCCAGATCAGACACCTCGCTGATGAAATCAAGGAGCGAGTTCGCAGCCTCTCCAACGTGGACGCAATCCTGCAACGGACGCAGGACGACGTCCGCAAGGCAGAGCAGCTGCTGCTGGACGCCAAGAGGGCAAGGTAGTCGAAAAGCCTGCACAGATGTAAACATGTAGAAACATTTGTACCACTTACTTAATGTCAGTAACACTTTGTTGTTGTGAAGGCATCGTGCTGAGGGGGTGAAGACCACAGCAGAGACGGTGAAACAGGCCTTAGTGGACGCTAAGACTGCTCAGACATCAGCAGAGAAAGCCATCGCTAATGCCAAAGCTGACATCGGGGAGACTGAGAATCGACTGGCAGAGGTTAACAACATTTAAAATAACACTTGTTACACACAGCAGCCGTTAACTCAGCAACAGTCTCAGTCTGACTCAGTCAGTCTGATTTTTATTGCCTAATAGTACAAATAACTACCATCCAATTAGCCTTTATTAATCCCATAGTTGGGAAATTTGTATTGTTACAGCAGCAAAGGAGAAACATTTAAGAAATATCAGTTGAATAATAAAAATGAACTAAAAATTATACACAAGTACAGATTGTCCAAATTCCTTAAGTATTTGCCCCCCTACAGAAATCTTCTATTTTTGCATATTTGTCACACTTCCTTTATTTTTCGAAGGAAAAATGCTGTCAAGCCCAAATTAAACCGGATTAAAACTATTCTGCAGAGAAGAGTGGACCAACATTCCTCCATGGGGATGTAAAAGACTGATCACAAGCTGGAACGAACATTTAACTGCAGTTGTTGCTGCCAAGGGACCAGTTATTAGGTTTAATTACTTTACACAGGGGTGATATAGGTTTTCAATACATCTTTAATCTAAAATTTGCTCTTCAGACAAAAGAAATATCTTATTTGTTTGGTGATATACGAGGGTACTTCAAAAAGTTCTCTGCATCACCAGAAAACTTCACATTATTTTTTCAACATCCTTTAATTTCAATACTCTTGGTCACCCAATGTTCAAGCTTTACTATTACCTCTCGGAAGGAGGTCACATCTTGAGCCTCCAGATTCTCTTCAACAGCATCCACGACCTTTTCATCACTTAAAGCCACATTTGGCTGCTTCTGCCACCTGATGCTGTGTGGATGGACTCATTGTCCTGCAGCAACAGCTCCAATCTTTCCTTTCCTTTTTCTTTGATTGCTTCAAGCAGTGTGCGATTTTGTGGACAGTAATTTAAGGCTTTATAGTATACAGCTATGCACCAAAATGTTACTAGAACTTTTTGAAGTACCCTCATATACCCAGTGTGAGGCGACAATGATTTCTGCAGCATCACTTTATTAATTTGCTACACTTTAAGGAACAACATCCTGGTATAGACATGTTAAATCTGGTCTGTGATGAGGTCTAGATCTCAGTTTTCTCCTTCATTTGCTCCACAGATTGAATCCGAGACGTCCAACAGCGAGAAGGACCTGAACGATGCCATGGACCGACTCGGCACTCTGGGACGAGAGATCAACGCCCTGAAGACCAAACGTGCCAACAACAGCATGGCAGCGGCCCGAGCCGAGGAGACGGCCACCATGGCCCGAGACAAGGCCAACGAAGCCAAGCAGGTGTGTGTCTTGGTTTGTTTTTGTACACTTCATTGACAGCAGACACGGCTGTTACACCTCTCTCCTGTGCCGATGCTCAGATTCTAGACGGCCAGCTGACAGATAAATACAACGAGGTGCAGCAGCGGGTCGACACCAAAGCAAAGGCTGTGCAAGATGCCAAGAAAAAGGCAGAAAGTCTCCGGGACGAAGCGAAGGAGCTGCTGACAGACGCCCAAAACAAGCTGCAGAGACTAGCAGGTACCTGTTAATACCTGTGTGTTGATATGTGCATGTGTTTAGAGGAACAAAACATGTCCTCAATTTAAAACAGAAACCTGATGCATCATATATACGAAGCACAAATACAAATGAAGACTTAAAAGTGATATTTTGCAATTCATTCAACCATTTTTATGCAAATTAAATGAATAAACATGAGACAGAGCAGATAGCAAATGCAGATCAACCACTAATCGCATCCTAGAGATGCAGTCTAAAGCCCAGAATCCATCAAAATTGATATGTTGACACCTTTTATACACTTTTGTCTGATTTAAAGCACAAACCTGTGCATATTATCAGCATCTCCAGGGCCGGAATCAGATCATTTGAATGGAAACAGTCAAACAAAAGAAATAGTATGATGATTCGAAATAGAAATAAAAGTGATATAATGAAAATAATAAAGCAGATAAAACATATTAAAATCCACAATAGATAGAAAACATTTTAAAACAAGAATTAAACAAAAAAAAACTTGAGCTTTACTCCTGAAACTGTGAATATTGTATTGATCATTTCTGAGCAGATAAGCAAATAGACGTGTCAAGTTGAACTCTGTGCAAAAGATGACAGATATTTTGCTTGTTTGATAGTGTACAAAAGACGTTTCTTTCTCTGATGCTAAAAGACTTGTAAGACACGTTTCAGTTCTTATCCTTGTTGAGTTGGAAAACATTAAAAATATCTAAAAATGAATCTAAAAGAGGTTCAGTAGACCCTGTGTCACCAGGAAGCAGATACAGTTGTGTATTAACAGCATAGCTATGCTTCTCATGAATATCAGCAACAGAATAGTACAAATAGTAAAGGTGAAAAAAACAGTGAACCTTATAATGATCTTTGATGAGCCCCACAAGGTTTTTTATTTATTTATTATAGCACGTTAAAAAAAAAGCGTGGGTTTTCACCGGGTACTCCGGCTTCCTCCCACAGTCCAAAAACATGCTGAGGTTAATTGTCTATTCTAAATTGTCTGTAGGTGTGAATGAGAGTGTGCTTGGTTGTTTGTCCTGTGTGGCCCTGCGATGGACTGGCGACCTGTCCAGGGTGTCTCCTGCCTTCGCCCTAAGTCGGCTGGGATAGGCTCCAGCCCCCCCGCGACCCTGCAGAGGATTAAGCTGTGTATAGATAATGGATGGATGGATAGAAAAGAAGTACCATTAGGAAATAGCAAAAGCCAGTGAAAACACGTACGTCTTAAGGTTTTTCTTAAAAATGTCCATGGAGGATGGACTTTTTAGATAACAACCATCTTTTAGGACAAAGTTCGCTCTGCCAGAGAGACAAGAGGACATTTAGAAATAGTTCCTGTGTTTCCATTCTGGAACCATTCACTGCTACTAATTCCTGAAAATCCTAATTGTTGCAGAACTGGAGAAAAACTACGAGGAGAACCAGAGGAAGCTGGAGGGAAAAGCTCGACAGCTGGATGGTTTGGAGGACAAGATGAAAGGAATCCTGAACGACATCAACAGACAGATTCAGATCTACAACACCTGCCAGTAACCGAGCTGTTATTTCTTTCAGATGCACAAACCTGACAATAGACTGTAAAGCAAAAAAAATCAATCACTGTGCAAGTGAATGTGCATATTTTATGTCTTTTTTTTGTAAATGTTTAAAACTGTTGCTGTTACACTGAGTTATATAAACATAACTGAACATGTAAAGGCTGTCTGATATCACGTATTTTAATTTGTGCACATTACTTTTGCTTTTATTTTGAAAATATGAGATGTATGTGTTCACCTTAGAAAAGTTAACTATGCACAGATTTCAGGAGAAGATCAAGCTTTAAAAAATAATCTGCAGGTTATTTTGGTTGTCATGTTTAAATACTAATACTTTTGCCTTTATTTAACAGCTGTGATTATGTGATATGAGCCTTAAAGCAGGACTGGGCAGGATTTTTTGGCACCATCGGGCACAATGTTTTCAGCATATTGTAGGAAACCAGATTTCTGCACTTCCTTCAAAAAAAATCCAGCCTGTAAAGGGAGATTTTATCCAACTGCAGGGCTTTGAGACAGTTTAAACAGCAATAAAACACAGTTTATGGAGGGAGAATTCAGTGGCGTAGTTTGTTAGCTGCTTTGTTTAGATTTCTACCAACTACAGCTTTAAGCATTTGGTCATCAGATTGTTAAAAACATGTATTGCTGACTCTACACTTTTTCCAATAACTGTTTGTTCCCACTGGAAACACATTAAACTGCAGTGGACAGTGTCTTCTTTCCGCAGTAAACAACTTTAATGTGCATGAGAGCATCAAATCCAAGTGTTTTTGGGGGTCAGTGGACAGAATTATTTTGTTTTATGGTCGTTTTTTTTTTTTTTTTTCCTAATAAGCCAAAAGAAGAACAGGCGTCTCCAGTGAGGCATTCAAATGGATTTGAAATTTTCGATAGTCAGATAGAAAGTGTGGTTTAGGAATCCAGTTAATATCATGTTAGTCTTTGTACAAATAACAGGGAATCAAATATGTGTTTCCTTGTGGGTGAAGTCTGCTCCAGAGAGAAAAGGCTTCATGGTCAGGTTAAAAAACAGTTTAAACCCTTTTTATTTGGGTAATAAACTGGTTTTCCTCCGGACGGATTTAAAGAAAGTTTGACATTTTGTGCAAAAGGTTTATTCACCTTTTCCCTCAGAGCGAGATCAGAAAAGAGATGGCTAGCTTATCTTAGAGTGCAGACTGGAAACAGGAGAATGCATCACTATTGTACATATTTACTAGCAGAAACTCAAACCAACCACAAAATTAATTATTAAGTCATCGCCAAAATAAAGTGTTATCACATAAACTTTGATGAAACATGTCAAATCTGCTGTTCAACAGGATGTACAATACAGTGTTTATTTGTGCCTTATACTGCCAGTTTCATTTCCTATTTGCATGACAGTTTTTGTTTTAGGAAATAAAAACCTCTCAGCTGCAGCCACATGATTAATAACTAAAGCAAAAATACCAAAAGAAACCCGTGTAATGTTTTACAGTGTACAGTTTTGTGAATAAAGGTTAAATCATTTCACATTTCCTGTGTTCTTTCAGCATCTTAAACTCCTCCGTGATCGATTCTGTCACATTTTCAAACCATGCTGTCTGGAGGCTGAGTGTGCATGTGACCTGAGGGTCAGAGAGGGTGTAAGATGTCCTGTTTCTATTTTTGTGTTCTGTAAGGCTGCTGCTGAGCGATGCCACAAAGTGTGAGAGTCTGAGAAATACAAGAGTCCATAGTAGGCCTGAATTAAAAATTCAAAATGTTCCAATTTGATTCATACAGGAAACTAAATTCTGAATCTGTATACACACCATATTAAGATTTTTACAGCAAATATGTATTCTGACTTTGAGTAAGTCCAATCAATATAGGACATGAAAATAAGATAAATCCCAGGCCTACTAAGAATCATGTAGCGACTCATTTTAAGGTCATTTGATTATCTGCAGTTTAAGATAAAAAAGATGAACTTGTGTTTCCAACAGTTAGAACCACAGTGAATTGAAGTAATTAAAGTACAAGTACCATTTCTAATTGTTTGGAGACCTCTGGTGGTTGTTATGAGTGACAAAAAAACACAAGTCAAACAAAATAGCATCTAGATTAATTTGCAAAGAACGTTTTCAAGGCCTTTTTTTTCTAAAACCATTCCTATGTGAGGCTTTAGCACCATTTTAGCACCATTTATTACTCAAAGCTGACAGAGTACATGTTCAGATTATGAATGAGATACACTCCTGGGATGATTTTGTATGTAGATATCTGCTTGGAATGCAACTTGTGTGCTTTGTAAACAATGGGGCCACAGTTTAAAACCGGGTTCTCATCAGCAGTAAACTGATGTATTTTGGGTTTGGGAAGGAGGCAGGGCAAAGAAAGACGAGTCATCACCTGTTTGAGAAAAGGAAATAACGGGGAAAAATAAGACACTTTATAAAGTTATTATTTTTTTCTCCTTTCTTATGTTAATTTACCTTTCTTTGGTGCTGTTTATTTTTTTCAGTTATTTCTTTCTGTTAAATTAGTTTTCTTTAGCGCTGTTTATTTTTTAATTCTTACTTTTTTCAGATTTTCTTCTGTTCTGTAAAATTAATATTCTTTTGTTCTGTTTCTTATTTTTATTTTTCTACTTTTAGACTGTTAATTAAGCTTTCTTTAATGATGTTTTTATTTTATTTTTTCTACTTTTCTTCTGTCCTATTAAATTAGCTTACTTTAGTACAGTTTATTTTTTATTTTTTATTTTAAAACATTTTTTTTCGACTTTTCTTCTGTTAAATTAGATTTCTTTAGTGTTGTTTATTTTTAATTTATTTTTCTTATTTTTTCTACTTTTCTTCTTTTCTATTGAATTAGCTTACTTTAGTACTGTTTATTTACTTATTCTAATTTTCTTCTGTTCTGTTGAATAAGCTTAGTGCTTTTTTATTTTTATTCATTTTTATTATTTTTTATATTTTCTTCTGCTCTGTTAAATTAGTTTTCTTTGGTTCTGTTTTCCCCCCACTTTTCTTCTGTTAAATATGCTTTCTTCAATTTTGTTTATTTTTTCTTTTTGTTCTCTTTAGTATTTTTCTACTTTTCTTCTGTTCTGTTAAATCACCTTTCTTTCGTGCTGTTTATTTTATTACTATCATATTTTTTTCTACTTTTCTTCTGTTAAAGAGACAAACAGAGAGGAAGCGGGCGGAAGGCGGAGCTACAGATCACGTGAACGGACCATCCAGGAAGTAGCCTATCGGCGGACTCATCCCAGGTTTGGCCGGGCAGCAGCGGAGCATTTTGTTCCAAACAAAGTAGGACTCTTCCCGCAGAGGCCGAATGACACCAATGGACTGAACAGCTCTTCGGTTTTTGTGGTTTCTTTGAATTTCTAAAACATCGAGTTTAATGCTCACAGACATGGCTCCCGGATAAAGGACAGAATATTCTAGAAACACCGTGGACTACGGGGTTTCGAGTGCGGCCAGGAGCGCAGCGGCCCGCGGCCGTGGAGGAGCTTAGCAGCCGGGCGAAGCAGAAGGAGTCGCCTGCTATTGTGTGTTAAGACGGATTTACCGCCGTATTAAAGCCCCGTAAGTCTCCCGTTTTAATGTCAGTGTGAATTTGGCGTTTTAGTAACAGGCGAGGGTGAGGTGTCGGGAGATGTCATGTTGTGTTGTTTGTGTAAAATAGGTAGCCATATCAACCCGTTATGATATAGCTACAGTTAGCATGTGGCTAATGACATTAGCCGCTCGAAGACCGTAGGTGCGTTTGATTATCTCACCTGTCCTGCGCTCTGCGGGAAGACACGGAGTTGGGGATCAAGTGTAGTACTTACTCTGATAATCTGATAATTCTAGCGTCGTACAGTAGTAATGTGGTTGATCACTACTGGTTAGTCAAGTCAGTGCAGCTTGTTTAGTGGTATATTTAGTTATTTATTTATATAGGTGGGTGAAATCCAGGTGAGCCGCGCAGACATTATGTTGTCCAACGTTTCCCCACTGTAAACTAGGTATGTTCCAGTGGTGTTTGATTGTATAAAGGCCAAATTGTTTGCTAATTCCACTAAATGGAGCTACCAAAGCTTAATCTCAGCACATTAGTATTCCTCATATCGCTAGGCACATGACAGCCGCAAACAGATGTGCCTTATAATGAACGAACCTCTGCAGTCGGCTGGCTAACTTGTCAAGCTAACTAAATCTGCAGACGGGAAGCCGCTCCGTTAAGCTTGTTGTGAGCACCGTCTAGGTTGTTAGTTACTGTGTTGTGATGAACACCAAATAAAATGGCTGATTTAGCTGTTGTCCTTTGTTTGTCATTTGAGTGTACGAGCTAGCAGCTTGCTGTTGCTATGCTAAGGAAGCGAGGCAAGGCGCAACATCGGTCTGCTCCGGCTCACCTTTGTATGCAGCCACATGATTTCTTTTGTAAGGCATGGCGGTCAATGGCTCTCTTTCAGTTTTGTTTTTGTCATTAGAAATCCGAATTAGTTCTTAAAAGGGAATTCTCCATCTGTGTTTGTATGTCTCATGTGTTTGTGTGCAGTAGCTGATACACACCCGGTACAGACAGACTGCCACGATGCCCGAGTTGCTTTAACTGTACTCTGTTTGATCTTGCTAATAGCATGTAGCACCTATTAAAACACAAATAATTATTGGACATTAACCATCTGAATTCTAAGCTGCTAAGCTGTTACATTTTTACTCACTGTGAACTCATTTTCCACTGCTATATAAAGTCCTGCACCTCTTAAAACAGCACAACCACGTCTAGACAACAATATAATTTCTTTATTGTCACTGGCCAGAGTACAACGGAATTAAGCAGCAATCCTGTCAATGCATTCACACAATCAGACAACATTTTAAAAGTACAGTAAGAAATGTGCAAATATAAAATCTCAACATCTACTGGAAAACATAGTATAAGCAAGTGTATCTATAAAACAGTGGTATAGCTTATTCTTTTAAAGATATCTTAGTGTAAGTGATGTTGCACCATACGAGAAAGAATGGCTTAAAGTAGTGCAAAAAGTATATACATGATTCAGTTCTAAGTAATCATATGTAAGAAAGAAATTTCAAAATGTATTCTGTGCAATTAAATAAAATTATAATGCCATGAGTCCCAAAAAGAACAAAAGTTGCAATCAACATGTCCAACATATTTCCAAGTGTCCATAAGTCTTACCAATCAGCCTGCAGTTTAGCGTAAAGTCCTGGAATTTTTTTCATCTGACAGTTGGATGTAGTTGAGTCACTCCTGGTTTCATAGGTGCACTCAGGACCGCAGATGTTTTTCTTTTTTTTTTACAGAATCTGCTGAGAGCTAATGACTTTATTTTTGGTGAATCTTTAAGTAAGATGTTTTTGATAAAAGGATTTTGATTAAATATCACGATTTTAAGCTTAGGTTTGGTTATTTTTTCAATTAAATGCCTCTTCACAGTTGAGTGCTTCAAGGACTATTGAAAATCTAACATGTTTTTTTTTTTTTGTTTTCTTTGCCTTTGAATACAGCTGTAATTTTTTGCATTAAAAAATCTTCATGCATTTTTAACCTTTAACTGGTTTAAGGTACATTCTTCTCTTGATTAATAATAATAATAAATAATAATAATTTATTTGTATAGCGGCCTTCATACAAGGTTTGCAGCTCAAACTGCTTTACAACAAGGAAACATCCGTAATATTACAAAGTAACACTTAAAACATTAACAAGAAAGACTTATATGTCTTGCCTACACTACCACAAACGGCACGACCATCACTTACCCCTGCCTCTCACCAACTGCACCAAGAAAAGTGGGGTGGGGATACAGACCCTGGTTCGGGTAGGAGGCCTAACTGCCTCGTCTGACATTTCCTTCTTTATCCTCCTCAGCTTCTGCCCCTAAGTCTGCATATCGAAGTAATGTTTAAAAACCATCTCTCTGTTGTAGGTCCCCCTCCCTTACTAGCCTTCCTGATTCTGTTCTGGGAGAGTTCAGACCAGTATCATCGCCAAGATAGCCGGGCCAGGCAGGAAGAGGCACACCTCAGATCCAGACCCCAGCAGCGGTAGCGATTCCGGCGACGGGCGGCCTGTTAGTGCCAAGTGCCTGAAGATGGCCAGCAGCGGAGGCAGCGGCGTGGCTGGTAGTGAGACGGTGGGCCGTCGCGGTGGGGCTCAGCAGAGAGGAGCCAGCGGCAGGGAAAACGGCTCCGACGTGTCCTCTAGTAAGAAGAAGCAGAAGGACAGGGCCAACCAGGAGAGTCGAGAGGCCAAAAGGGCGGCGGCAGCAGCCACCGCGGCAGTGGACGGAGTTATTGCAGAGGTCAAGAAAGGTAAGAAGTGTTGCATCTAGTGAAACATTTGTTTTTAATTTGCAAACTGTTTGTTGGATTTAACTGTCAAAGAACATGTTAGAACAAAACACACACTAAGTAGTAGGGATCGACTGATACGGGTGTTTCAGGGCTGATGCCGATTATTGGTAATCAATAAAGGCAGATATATTTTGACCCGGTATACATTGCATGTAATGTGAGATAGATAACTAGGCTTCTTCATTAATAAGGTGACAATAATTGAATATGGAAAATAGAAATAGGAGTGATTAAATTAGGATGCTCTTCAGTCCTACAGTTACGTCTGTCGTTCTTCTCTATTTTCTTAATCTTGCACTACTGTGTCCCTTTTATTGTCCACTAAGGTCCATTACTTAAAGCATTATTAATTACTATTTTCCAGACTGTTTCAGGTTAATCTGTGGCTGCCTTCTAACTTAGCCGGCAGCTGTTAGCATAACATTAGCCACTTTGATGGAAGCTAATTTCCTGGTTTGTGGCAACAGTTTGAGTTTCTTGTTCAGTTTTTGCAGTTTCTGCTTGAGACACATTTCTGAGACCACAGAGTGACTCTAGAAAGAGACAGGAGGCTGCATCAGACCTGAAGTAGAGCATTTCATTTATTGATAATCTGCAAATAAAAATAATGATACCGATAATCGTAAAAATGCCAAATATCGGCCATAATAATCGGTCAAGATGATAATCGGTCTATCCCTAAAAAAAAAATATAGTAGTGCACTTCTAAAAGTGTAAATTGTAGGCCTGTAGTTTGGTCTAATTAACAGGCAAACACATCCAGATTAAGATCACTGTTGTGGGTGTGTTAAGGCTACAAAGTGCCAACCATTATTCTGTTGTCATTCATTAACACATTTATGGTATGAGTTGCCTTACATGTTGATGCAAAAGTATCTGCACATTTGATCTGTCAAAGCACATTTTACACTTTTCATTTCAGTTATTCATAGTTTTCATGTTTCATCTAACAGCCACGTAATAACATTTTTGTATAAAAAAAGACACAAAGCACCTTTTTGTTATGTACTTTTTCATTAGCATTGCCCTGATTGCAGTTCATGCTGCTGCTGGAATATTTGTGTGAGTGAATTGCTTTGTACATACTGTTCTTTTCATTTATGGTACAGTATATGTGTGTGTGTGTTTAATTGAAAGTATTTTTGTCTGAGTTTTGCCTGTGTGGATGTGGATTACAGCCCTCCTTTACATGCTCTCATGCCTTTCAGTGAAGTACTCGTGGTTGAATGTACAGTTCTGTGAAACAGGAGGAGGTTTGCCATTCAGTGGTGGAATTGTTTTCCTCTCGTTTCATAAACACCCACACACCACCATTTGACAATAAGAACATGTCAACTATTCTGAGATTCAACATCTACTTCTAGTGGCAGAGCTCAGAAAATCCTGCTTTGTGTGTTTGAAGATGCAGGAAATGTCCTTTCAGCTAAAGTTAAGTAGGACAAACCACAGTGGAACGTTATTGGCTCAACCACCAACAATTGTTTATTTCAGTTTGATTCCTGCAGGTAGAAATGTTGATGCAAGTCTTATCATATTGTTGATAAGCCTTTTTATCCAACAGCCTTAAGTCTAAGTACTTGTAAACCACACAAAGCAGTTTATTTATTTTACCACAGAACTGGTTTATTAAATGTTGAGTATGAGCTCTTAAAGAGGATGATGATTGTGTCGTACCAGTTTGAAATAAGATTATCCAAACTCTAAATACTGTGAGGGAAACAAGTGCATCTGTCATTTGATCCACCGTTTTTTAACATTCTAATATAAAGAATGCACACTGTACCTTGATTTTAGACCATAAAGCCTAATCTCTTGTAGTGAAATGAAATTACTTTAAGAGCAGGCGTTCCTCTCCAGCTACATTTATTCATTGTAAAGTGATACTGTGAAATTGCACAAAGGGAATATGGCACGATATCTATGATGGCCATCTGTACCATATGCCATTTTACACATGCAATGTCTTGGTGCTGCATGACTGTCTCACTGGTGTTCAAAATTGGTTGACTAACAATTTTTTGCAATTAAACCCAAATAAAACCGAGGTAATTATATTTGGTCCAAAGGTAGTGTCTGATAATGTCCAATCTGCTCTTGGACCTCTTGCAACTAATGTTAGGCCCTCTTCCCGGAATCTCGGTATCATTTTTGACACAGAACTTAAATTTGAACTCCATGTTAAGAAGCTTGTACAGTCATGCTACTTACAACTACGAAACATCGCTAAAATTAGGTCCGTTCTGTCTCTTCAAGATACTGAAAAAATTATCCATGTTTTTATTTCATCTAGACTGGACTACTGCAACTCTCTATTTACCTGTCTGAGTAAGAAAGATTTAGACAAACTGCAAGTAGTATAAAATTCAGCTGCAAGATTGCTGACCAAAACAAACACAAGAGCCCACATTACACCAATTTTAGCATCTTAGCATTGGCTGCCAGTCCATTTTAGAATTGATTTTAAAATTTTGTTGATTACTTTTAAAGCACTGCACGGAACGGCACCAGAATATATAAGTGAGCTTTTAAACCCTTACAGACCTAACAGACTGTTGAGATCCTCACAGCAAGCATTATTGGCTGTTCCAGAGTCCAAGTTAAAAACTAAGGGTGATCGAGCCTTTTCAGTTAAGGCTCCAAGACTCTGGAACAGCCTCCCAATTACCATCAGAAACGCAGATTCTTTACTATCTTTTAAATCCCTTTTAAAGACTCATTTTTTGGGGGCTTGCTTTTGCTGATCTTATGGT
>OMNN01041177.1:0-21545 GCA_900302755.1 Chromis chromis
TAAGGGGCCAAGCCCAACCCCTGTAAAACAACCCCACACCATAATCCCCCCTGCACTAAACTTTACACTTGGCACAATGCAGTCAGGCAAGTACCGTTCTCCTGGCAACCGCCAAACCCAGACTGGTCCATGGGATTGCCAGACAGAGAAGTGTGATTGGTCACTCCAGAGAACATGTCTCCACTGCTCTAGAGTCCAGTGGTGGCGTGCTTTACACCACTGCATCCAACACTTTGCATTGCACTTGGTGATGTAATGCATGGATGCAGCTGCTCGGCCATGGAAACCCATTCCAAGAAGCTCTCTACCACAGTTCTTGAGCTGATCTGAAGGCCACACCAAGTCTGGAGGTCTGTAGCTATTGACTCTGCAGAAAGTTGGTGATTTCTGCACACTGTGCTCCTCAGCATCCATTGACGCCACTCTATGATTTTACATGGCCTACCACTTTGTGGCTGAGTTGCTGTTGTTCCCAATTGCTTCCACTTTGTGATAATACTACTAACAGTTGACTGTGGAATATTTAGTAAGGAGGAAATTTCATGAATGGACTTATTGTACTGGTGGCAACCTATCACGGTACCACGCTTGAATTCACTGAGCTCCTGCGAGCGACCCATTCTTTCACAAATGTTTGTAGAAGCAGTCTGCATGCCTAGGGGCTGGATTTTATACACCTGTGGCCATGGAAGTGATTGGAACACCTGAATTCAATTATTTGGAGGGGTGGGCCAAAACCTTTAGCAATATAGTGTATCTCATCATTTTGATTGCACCAGTTACATAACAGGAAAGAGAATATTAACATTCTTCTATTGTTAGAATTTTTTTTTTAACTTAAAGGAGTCAAAAATGCATACTTACTTAGATAAATGACTTTAATGCAGCCTAAATGTGCCTAAAAAAATAAATGAGGTTCTGTTACAGACATTTTCGCCTTCTCTTTTCTGCATGTATTCTCACCTTGAGAGGATATAGGCGTGCTAAGCCCACTGCCATCCGGAGGGAACCGCGTGTTGTTGATTAAAAGGTCAAACTTGGTGCTGCGACATGTGTTGGTACACAGTGTGCTGTGCTGGTAGAAGTCTAGCTGACCTGAATCCATCATTTTCCTAGAGAGCAGGAACAAGGAAGGACATAAAAACAGAGGGATAAAGGTTTAGTTTGACTTGCAATACCATCAGTGATGTGGGAACAATTTTGCATCCTTCAGAAATGAAACGCCATTTTGAGCTGCATTGTTTTGGTCGGCAGTGTTGTGCCTTTCTGACTCAGTACAATTGTTCTTCTTTCTTGGCAGTAGTAATTATAAGGGCGGCTGCATGAAGTGCAACGACTGATTCATGTGCAGGAGCTGCCCACACAAACAGCCTGGGTAGTAAGAATATTCAGGACAGTTTACATAAAATGTACTTACACAGTACAAGCAGTACAGTCATGGAATATTCTATCTGTACATTTTCTAATCGAGTCATGTTTGCTGCCGTTCTTCCTCCTGTTAATGCTGGCTATCACTGGCTAACCTGTATTCCAAATGGGCCTTAGAAATGCGTACTTTGTCAAAGTCACAGCCTTTTTCACGGTGACATTCTCTCCGTGTGTCTCTTATGACTGAGCTGTGATAGTTCCACAAAAATAACAGGTGTACATCATGAAGTAGCCGTTGAGCATATACAGGTCAGTTAACGTTTTGGTCCAGTGTATGAATTTCATTGTAGATCAGTATGTTGTTTAAAGTCAGGTTAATGCCGTGGGCCACAGATGTAAGCTAAACAACACTATCTGACATGCAGTGTTATGTCAACCTGAACTGTTTTCCTTTTAGGTTGTGTTTTTGGCTACCCAATGACTTGAATTTTAAATTTTTTTTATTTTTTTGCAAAGCTCTTTAGTCGCTACATGTTCCATTATGCATTATGTGCTGCTGAGCAAATAGTGTATAGCTTTAGTTCGAAACTGCTTAATCTGCTGGTGCTGGGAACGAGGTTGACAGGGGAGTTGCAGGCCAGAGAAGCAAAGGAAAGGCTCTACAGTCCTGAGGGGAAACTAGAGAATTACAGTCAGGTTTTTCACTACAAGCAACACCTTCTACATTAAACAGAGCCATTTGATAGATTGGTAATATTGATTAGTGCAGCTTTAAAGTGATGCAGAGAAATCTATTTTCATCACTCAAAAAGACAGCAGGTTTAATAGAAGAGCCAAAGGTTGCTATTATTATCTCATTTACAGCTCAGAAGTGAGGGAATAAAGGCTAGTTAGTTCCCCCTCATAAAGCCAGAGTGTTCGATCATGTAATTGTCTTGGATGACTTGATTCAGCACATATGCATGAGTCACATCTCTCCTTGTTATGTCAGCAGCAATACACATGTAAGAGTGTGGTAATGGCTCATCACCACGAGGTGTAGCGCAGCCAACCAGCACTCGGATCATTGAATTAATATGGCTTTTAGTTCACTGTTTCAAAAGCAAATCCCCTCACCTTAGCATGACTCCGCCCATCCTGATGGCTCTCTTCCAGTCTTTCAGAGTGGCTTTTCCAGAGATGTGCACAAACTGCTTGGGACTGATCAACTGGTCTTCATACTAGACGAGAGAGGACTAGTTAGTGCAACATAGATGATAAAAGATGATGTTCCCTCGAATTTCTTTCTACTACAGTTGAAAAATAATCTTTTTTTTTTAACATCCAACTCTAAGTATTCTGATTACATACAGTACAAATCTAGTATATTTCCATTTATTTAAGATATGGTTCAGATTTAATGGGATCTAAAAAAAATTTAAAGTGTGAAAATAACTACAGCTGGGTTTGGCTAGTTGGGTCTGGCTTAGCGAGTGCTGAGCTCCAATGCTACTTATTATAAGCAAAGATTAGTGTGCGTCAGTCATTCCCAAATGGGGGTGCACCTCACTACTTGAGCAGCTTGCAGGGGGGGATATGGATATATAGGAAACTACAATTCATTTAAAAAATGCTAAGAAAATATTCAAGTTAATTCAATAAGTTCAAGTTACTTCATAAGGCCATTACCAAATTGTTACATGCGCACTAGTCACCTGTTGGCAGGTGTCAGCTGTTGCAAAGGGGCCATTTACATGCATGCCAAAACTGTGGGCAAACCAACTAGTTACCAAACATGGACAAATGGCTCAAACATCCAGCTGCTGTTGCTCTAAATTCACATTTAGAGGAGCCCAGTGGGGTAACCCAACCCCCAAACACGTCTTGCTTTATCGGCTGTTTTCATCTAAACGGAGTCACGATTTACAAAAAGAACACCAAGCCGTATTCAGAAATTCTTGAAGCTAGCGATTGAGGCCACGCACTAATTAGGAAGATGTTTTCTGGGGCAACAGATCAAGTGAAAATTAGTCATCTTCTCATAGACTTCTGTACAATCAGACTTTCTGGCCCCTGTTGGCTGTTAGAAAGATTGCAGGTTTAAGAAACTTCTGCGTTAGCTTGCCTTTTCAGACCCAGAGGCTACAATCGTTTTTTAATTTACACTCTATGCATTAGTCTCACTATTTATTAGCCACACCTCCTACACAGTCTGAGGGTACATAACTATCATTGGATTACTAGTTTCGAGGTCTAAAATTCTGTTTAAAAACAAACATTCTATTTAATTTATGGATGATTATTAGCATCTATTTTCTTTCTGCTTTAGTTTGTCCTTACAGACCATATCCTGCAATCTGAATGATGAGTTAAATTACCAGGGACTATAAAACTCTAACACAGCTTACCACTATTACCACTCGCATTTATCGCAACAACCCGTTTCATCTTGCATACTTTTGTCTACTGCCTAATTGTGCCGTACTCTCTTGCAATGCTAACTGCAGCCTGAACTATTATTATTATTATTTCATATCACTGTTTTGGATTTCGTTTGCGAGCCTTGGTGCTCACAAAATTTGCTTCAGAACATTTGTTGTACTTAACTGCTCATTACAGGCCCAACTAGACCAGTTATGATGGATGATAGTAAGAACCTGTTTAATTCAACTCATTCGTAACACTATGTTTTAAAGCATGAATGAGAGCACTTATCTTATTTAACTGGCCGTGACAGATTCAACTCAGTGAGCTATTGTAAGCACATGCCCACTTAGAGCCGTAATCAGCATAAAGTTATTTGAAGTTCACAGTGAGAAGAAATAAATAGGTGCAGTTACACTGGGACACATGGCTGCAGTACATGTTTATTTTCTGCTCACTGACTGACTATTGAATGGCCTACTTGTCATGTAGCTATGCATGGTCATGTTTAAATACATTTGCCATTTTGCACCCATCCATCCATCCATTATCTATACACCGCTTAATCCTCTGTAGGGTCGAGGGGGGCTGGAGCCTATCCTACTCAGGGCGAAGGCAGGGGATGCCCTAGTCTATCACAGGGCTACACATAGAGACAAACAACCAAGTGCACTCTCATTCACACCTACGGACAATTTAGAATCATCAGTTAACCTCAGCATGTTTTTGGACTGTGGGAGGAAGCTGGAGAACCCGGTGAAAACCCACGCTGCACAGAGAGAACATGCAAACTCCACACAGAAAGATCCCAGGCGTCCTAACCGGGACGCGAACCGGGGATCTTCTAGCTATGGGGTGACTTTGCTAACCATTTTGCACCCAAGTGGGCTTAAAAAAAAAAAAAACACACGATGAATACCAACCTTCACACATTTTACATTGATTCCCGGGCACACAAATTTCTTCACTAGCAACACAGCTTTACTGTCGCCGCATGTTATGGGACAGCCTATTTCCACGTCGTCACCCTCGGATTGTTCTACGGAAAATAGGAAGATAGACGCGACAATTACCAACATGCGTTTTGTAATATAATCTGCAGAACCTGTGCGTCGCTGCGTCTTTCAAGTTGTCCAAAACGTTATTCTGACAACTTCTTACCTGGATGAGCTTCAACAGCCATGACAGCTGCATCTGTTTCAGCAGATTCATCTCTGAAAGGAAAACAATCAGATGTTTACACGTGTTCTTAGTATTACAAAGTAAGTATCCATAATGGCTAATCCTCTGGCATCCATCAAGTGGTGTGATATACTGCTCTGAAGTGGACTGTAGTTTCTGTCTGCATCCTGGCTTCAGCACTTACCCCGTGGTGATTGGCTGGAGCTGGAGGATGACCTGAGTCTTATTAGGGTCCTCGGTGCCGCCTTCACCGTCAGTCTTCACCATCACCACCTCCCCCATGGACACCGTTACCTCATTGGCGGTCGCCATCGCGCTCATGAGAGAAGACTAGAGGGGGGGGGCTGCTTTCATGCAACAGTGATCCAGTTTGTTCATCTGAAAAGCCATGAGCATTTAAAAATTAATAAACACATGACTGATGATAGGAGGCTCACGTGGTTCTCGTGTACAGTAATTACACTACTTTTAAGTTGAAAAGTAGAGTATTTGCTCTTGTTATAGATTCACTATATTTAAAAAAAACACAGGCCCTAAATTAGGAATTAAATGCAACACAATCAGTAAAGCTCCCATTCTTAAGATTCAGTTTATTCTAGAGTTTTCTGAAGTATTGTTTATTGCACAGTTGTACTCACTTCTGTCTTTAGAGGTCATGTTAATAAATCTCACATGACCCACAATGGACGAACCCATTAACCAAAATTAATTTGAAAATTATTAGCAGCAGTAACCTGAAGGATATTAATTCATTCATTTGAATTTATGAAACAATAACTATTTGAGCAATATTAATGCTGCACTGGGTGAAGTTCTATAAAAAAAAAACTATATAATATTTTAAAATTGATTTGACTGATGCAAAATGTGTTCATGCCTGTAAGTAAATATAAGCAATGGTAACCAGATTATTAATATAAAGAGATGTTTTTATTTATTTGTTTTAGTTTGGTGAAATGTACATTATTCATCATAAGGCCTCCACTGTTGGTAAAGGATCACAAACTGTGTTCTGTCAATACATAATGCCTGAGCAGCACATTAGTCCACTTTTTAAACTGTCAGGTTTTGGAGCAGAATGCAGCTTTGGTGTGGTTTTTTCCCCCTGTATTGCGTGTTTTAGGGGATAGCTGATCATTCCCGGTCACACTACCGCTAACACCGCCCGTTTAGTCGCAGGTAAAACACTCGTATTCCCTTCTCTTGGCTGGTTATCACTCCTGCAGGCAGCCGACTGCTTTTCGTTGCCGACATCCTCACAGCTACCAGGCTCGACGGTAGCCATTACAGCTAACACAAGGGCGTAACTTAGCGTGCGGGGATCTGGACAACATTCAGAACTATACCGACCGAGACTGGTAAAGCTTTGCATTTACAGTGTGGCGGCTACGTGCCGCTTGTCTATGAACCGTACGTCCCTTCGTAACTCTGCATTTTAACTCTCCGCTCCCCCTCAAAATGACGTCTCCCTGTGCGGCGGCACGTACAGCAAACAACGGCACGGCGACGGCGTTACCCCTCCATTCGGTGCGAGCCTGGCTGGCTGAACCCCCTCCGCTACAAGCCCGAAACCCCCGGCTAAAACTGCCTGTCTGTGTCGTAAGAGCGGCGGGTATTTTGCAGCCATGTCTATTTGAAGCCACACAGTGAATAAAATCGCCTGTCCTTACCGTTTTATGAAGACAAACGCATCCCTAGATTGTGGAGAGCTGGGGCGCATGCGCACTCGTACGCAGCTATAGCTTGACTTCCTGCCGAACAGCGCTCGCCCTGTGCTCTCGCGCTCGTCAAAACTCACCAGAAAGTCACTTAAATCACAGAAACAGCCTCATCAGATGACCGTGTGTGATGGCGGAGGGTAGCTCAGGTGTGCCGACACTTTAATACGTGTTTAATTTAGTTATTAGTCATGTCTCATCGACCTGTGTGCTCTGCCTCTATCACAGTGTGTGTTTTCACCTGTATTCTAATATATTACAATATTTATATTATTAAATGCTGCAGTTCGGATGTAGAAGCATCGAGCAGGTCGGTCAGAGCTGCAGAGTTGGCCCCAAAATGGAGGTCCAACTAAAGCCAGAAGCTGCGTCCGACAATTAACTAGTCAAGTTAAATGCTCGTTATTGATAACCAACACTAGCATTTTAAGCTAAGTATATTTAACAGTTGGCTACAGTGCTTTAGAGATATTGCTCAGTGTAATGTTTTAACCCTATAATGCAGTGGGGATCGTATATCTGCGACTTATTGCGTCACCACATGGTAAAAACTTTGTATAATGACGTATACAAATAGAGATGTTACACATGTAATTTTTTGTTATTGCCCGAATTGCATATAATGTCCGATGTAAATATGATACAAAGAAAAAAACATATATGCAAATACATTTTATGTATTTGTTTACATTTTGTTAAAGGGCCAAATAAAGACTTCAGATTCCATAGATTAGAATTTTCTGTCCATTATTTCTTGGGTCAGGCCTTACAGGGTTAATAAGTTACACATACGTTTTTTGAATAATAACCTTATTTATATAGAACTTTTGTTAAAAATGGTTTACAAAGAGAAGGTAAGAGCAGAAGGCCCCATATTATCAGGGAAACCAGGCAGTAAGGCCAAACAGAGCAAGGTGAAATTAGGATAAAAGTGAGACAAAAATGCAGTGTGTTAATATGAATAACTTTAATAAACAACAAATAAATAAATAAAGATGACGTATTATACTAAGGAAGTCTATACAATGGGCTTTAAGGTGTGATTTAAAACAAGTCAGTGGGTCTGTGGGTGTCTTCAGGCAGGTCCTTTTAAGCTTGAGGGCCTCTGGTGAAAAAAAAAAGCACCTTTAGCTGTAAAGCCTCGACTTTAGAACAGACAGGAGGATCTACTGCTGCCAGCTGATTCATATGGTTTCAGCATTTCTGTTCTAAGATCACAAGATCAACCAATCAGAGCAAGCCTCAATTAGGTTAATACAACATAGTGCAACGTAATGTTACGCCATTAACATGAGATCATCATTATTTTTCCACAATAGGTGACGGGGCGCCAGGACCAGCGATCACTAGCAACCCCTATTGTAAAAATTATGCTTCCGAAATCTCTTGATGGCGATTCCGCAGAAGGAGTGGAATACCCCACCCCTCCTGTGCCAATCATAGCAGAAGCCCTTTTTAATCCTAGCCCCTGAACATCCCACTATATGGCCAGCGGTACCATGCGCCTCACTCAGGGTGCATTCAATGTTTTAGATTCTCCACGTAGAATTGTATTTATTGTGCTTGGTGTAATAATAAATTAAAATATAAGCCATTATTATCAGCTGTATAGATATTGTTCAAATGATGTCGAAATTGTGCCACACTTATTTGTGCAGATTTGACAGTCGAAAAGCATGATGGGTAAGAAAACGCGGAGGCAACCTCGTGTTGTTGGTTCTCATTGGCTGCTGTGAGCACCAACGTCTAGTGCTACGTTCAAGTACTGTGGGGAACTCGAGTATTCCCTGGGAAACCCCGAAAAAACACGTTTTTAAAATGCCAGAAGCCATCATGGTGGTTTTTAATATTTTCTAAATTTGATTCAAAAAAGAAGTGTAATTAATAACACAAAATAAGTCCCACTTCGTTTATTCAGTTCGAATTAAATGTTGTTTTTCTTGTCAAACGTAAAGATTTTTTTTTACAATCCTTTATGCCCCGATTGTCAATACTGAAGACAAAAATTCAGTGTCTTCAATGGTAGCCACAGGTTTATACTGACACTGTGGAATATATGAACAAAGGGCTTTTCTGGTTTCCTCATAGATGAACAATAAGAGTCTGTTGAGAGGTTCGATCAATCTAACAAGGACAAATCGAACTCTTGGTTTGGTCTCTGTAATACACTGGCCTAGGCCAAATCTTTACCCTGGTCACCATTTATAAAATAACAAATCTAGGTCATGATAACATTTATTCAATCGATCACAAGAGGGCGCCAAACCCTTAAAAAAATAAAATAAATCAACCAGCCAGTTCAAACTTCAATCATTGGACATCTATTTATTTTATTTTTTTACCAATCAGTAAAATCACATCAAATAATAGGCAAATCCTTTATACATAATATATAAAATAAATAACATTTATTCATTAATGGTGTGAAAAGTGACCGTGGAGATTAGAGGCGGTCCTGCTTTGTGCGAGGTACCGTCCTGCAGGCCAAACGGCCGCTGATGTTTTCTGGTACAGATGTCTTATCAGTGGTTCATCAGTCCACTGGATGACATAACACATCCTTAACAACATGGTTAACTTTTTTTTTTTTTTTTTTTTTTTTTTATGAAAGTGAGATGAATGACATCAGTGTCATGTTTGTGTGTTAAGTACAGAACTAGATATATATTCGGTGCTCACTAAATACTTATTGATATTAGAACATTTGAGTTATTTAGTCTGTTATATATCTCAAATAATGCAGCAGTTTAATATGATCACAATGTGAAACAACCTCTGACTCAGGTGCATTTCATGGTGTTTTATTCAGTTCAGCTACTGTACTTTTAAATCATATATTTAAATGTATTTAAGAATTAAAGGTTGTCCATAGATAATGAGTTTCTAGGCAACTCTCCACTGCAGAGAGATCACAGTGCAGGACCTGAAAAACTTTTAAGGTTTTGTGTGATTACTAATCATTTATATATAGCTCTTAGCTACAGGAACAGCCTTTGCTAAGCTGTTGCTGAGTTAGACTGCTTGCCCCTAGCCTCCAGTTCTGTACATAACATACAAGAGTGGTATTAATCTTTTCATCTCACACCGGAAAAGAAAGCAAAAAGCACAAATGTTGAGTTCCTGTTTGAAGAATGCGGTAAGAGAGAGAGGCTAGATTCGGATGGTAGAGTTGTTTACAGTCACTATTATAGTCATTACTCAAGATGGCCACTGTTAGTTTATCAGCACAGCCTGTAAAGATTACAAATGCAGTTGAAAATGTGTTTTTTTCCCCCTTAAATAGATAAATTTAGCTATTTGTCATTAATAGATATAGCGGCTTCTAATAATGCATCTTTTGTTCCCATGAAGTCAGTCTTTCCAAATGATACTTCTTCTGCTTGTCTTTCCAGTATTGTCCTTTCAACTGCCATTTTCAAGTGCAGGTCTCAGGAATGGGAGCCATGCTTACCGGAGAACAGTTTGTCAAAAGCACCGTATTAGCATACAATATCATACAATTTGACCCTGTTTAGATGAGAGGCAAAAGTAAGGAAGGTAGTTGTATAGATAGTAAGACTGGTTGTCAAATGGTATTTTCAATGGACATTTAGCATGATTTCAAGACGTAGCACCCCACGATGAGGTCCTCATCTGCACTGACAACATGAAACGCTAATATGTGATTGTCAAACAAACCAAACACATAGGTGTCTATAATATACTGCTTAAGCTGTCTTTAATCAGTGGTGGTTTTCCAGGAAGAGTCCAGTTTGTGCAGAAAAGTAAAGATAAAGGGATGGTGCAAATGTATAAAGATACATTCCTTACCAATCACTAACCTGCCACCACATAATGTGCAGTATATTTACTGGATTACAAGTACAACTGGGGGGAAAAAAGAAAGTCAAGCTGGTCACATGAATGAAAGAAGCAAAACTGCAGAATGCATAATCTCTTGATGTTTAAAGTGAGTGTGTGGAGAGGCTTTCTTGTGAAATGCTGGTGAAATGAGTGGTGTGAGGAAAAGTGAGTTACCTGGCAAGTGTATTCTACTCTATTGTACACTCCTGGTATGTAAACAGCAGGTTGTTTGGCTCTGGAGGTAAAAGCCGTTGGAGAATTTACAGAATTCACGATCCTCTGTGTTAAAGGCAGAGGATCATGCCTTTAACACAGAGGAAGTCATGTGTGTAGATGTGCAGTCATTATGAATGCAGCTCACGACCGCAAGCTGACGACTTGGGTTCTGTAACGGTTGGTATTAAAAGCTTCACAAGTCCGTTAAATTCAAAATACTCTTAACCATGTAGGAACTAAAGTCACGTCAACACTGTGGTGACATCAAGTAGCAAAAGTCAGCAACTGTAGCTTTACTTGAGATTTGGGTGGATACAAATTTTAAAGATGTAGCTCCAAATTCTGACAACAATAATCATTAGCTTCCTCTTTGAGAATTAGCCAAGACCATGGATCCCAGGGCCCTGTCCAAAACCAAGAGACGGCTAGCCTAGATCAGCTTAGCATGAATAATGGAAACAGGGGGAAACCGCTAGCCTGGCTCTTCACAAAGTAAAAAAATACACCTAAAAACACGACATAACAGTTACGTGCTTTAACTACTTCACTTCTACAAAATGTCCCAGCTAGCCCAAAATAGCAGATAAACCTGATGACCACAGGTTTTAGTGTCTTTACAGACAGTCTTTAAAGATAATTACTTTGATTAAACATACAATTAATTCTGTAGTCACCTGTTTGGAGAATTTTTAAACTACAGTGAGAGCCAGGTGAGCTGTTTACCCCTGCCTTCTGTCTTTATGCTAAGCTAGGCTAATTGCATCCTGGCTCTAGCTCCCTACTTAGATGAGACAAATTTGTCATCTAAATCTCAAAGAGCAAAAATGATTTCACTTATTTCCAAAAAAAATGTTGAACTATACTTTAAAGGCCCTGCTAAGAATTGAGTCAGCTTTTATTGTATGGCAAAAAAAAACATGACAGGAAATGTGAGTGAGCGAGGCAAACCCTGGTCTCATTTCTAACTGACATGTTTGCTTGACTGCCGATCCCCCACATTACCTAAACTTAGGCCAGGTTATAGGCCTATAATAACCATGTTCAAGTCATTAGCTTTTGCAGTGTATGATACCACGTTGGAGTTGCATCCTCAGGTTTGACAAATCCAGACTTTTTCTAGACTTAATCCCAAAGTTCCTACTCTCTCATACCTCTAGACCACAGCCTAGTGTAAGTAACACATCCATTTTTACCCTTGGATCTAATAAGTATCATCATAAAGTCAAACCTGGGCGAAACTCAGACTCACTTTTTCTGTCATTATTAAAGGTCTGATGACTGAGAGATGAAGCTCTGACACACTTCTTGCTGCTGTTGATGCTATACAGCTAATACCTAAACGGGACCGCCTACCCTAATTACAATGATCTATCCTTATGTATACACCTAAACTACAAATAATCTCTATCTTTTTACAAAAAACATTACTCATCTATTCACAGAGTGACCAAAGGTTTAAGTCAGTTTGGCATAAGTGCGCGCACAGCTTACAGTAGCAGGAGGAGCACATTGATTTAATATGGTGACACTTAATGCAGAGTGCAGTGTCTGTTCACACTATTAATTAAATAGCTTTCAGTGACCTTTCAGCTCTCATCTCTATAGATTTCACTATTATTTACAATATTACAGTCACAAAAGATTGCAGGCAAAGCATCGCACAAACTTTGACAGGTAGAGACCCACAATAGTGCCATATGAAATGGAGGTGACGCCAGACCACAGTAATAGTTCATCTGTTCTTTGTTATAATCAGTCGTCAATTAGCTCCAGTGCTGTGAAAAGGAAGATTGGCTACACTTTAAGCCCCTTTTCTGTGTTTTTTTAACTTAACACAGCCCCAAATCAGCTCAAGTCATGCTACACCACATGGATTTATAGATACAACTTGCCTACAAGACACACATCGGGATGTACACAAAACCCCCTGTTGGAAAACAATCCCAGCTGTCAGAAGAATCCACACAAAAGCGAGGGCACGAAGCACAAGGTGAGGAAGTGATGGATGGTGATATCACAGGGGTGCTGAGCCTGAGTGACTTGGTTTAGATGGACGGCTGTGAGACGAGGTGAGCTCTTGGTGTGACAGGACAGTGCTCGGACACAGAGTTCTCAGTCAGCAGTGGCAGCCCTTTTCAGCGGTCGCGGCAGCTAGTTCCTCTTCGTCCTCGGCTGGGTAGAGGACCTTGGCGGTGAGGCCGCTCTTCACGCCGTCCCAGCCGTCACGGGTGACAATCTCCCCCATCTTCATCAGCTCGTAGATGTCCCTGGTCAGCAGCTCAAAGGCCCGGTCCACGTTGCTGTTGCACTTGGCTGAGGTCTCCACGTAGCGGATGCCCAGCTCGGCGGCAAGCTGCTCTGCCTCATCCCGGCTCACCTTGCGGTCCTTGTTGAGGTCGCTCTTGTGGCCAATGAGGATGTAGACCATGTGGTGGGGCAGGATGTGCTCACTCACCTCCTTGTGCCATTCTCTCACATGGTCAAAGGTCTTGCGGTTGGTGAGATCAAAGACTAGCAGTCCCCCAACTGAGTTGCGGTAATATGATGTTGTGATGGACCTGGTGAGTAAACACATTAATGGCATGTTAGTAACTCAAGGCCAAACTAAACATGTCAATTAATAATATCTTGGACACAACTGTGATCTACCAGCAAAGACATTCTGCTGTGAAACCACTTTATGTAAGCCTGAGAGATAGGTTTACAAGTTTTGGGGAAAATCTCTAGTCAGTCAAACCTGAAGTCTTGTCGAAGTTGAGTCACAAGTCATTGAAGATAAGTATACGTTAAGTATCAAGTCATGTTAAACCAAGTCTCAACTCAAGTCTCACATCAGTTTTGACAAATTCAAGAAACAACCAAATCAAGTGTCATGTCTAGTCAAAGCAAGTCTTACGTCAAGTATCAAGACAGTGAAAAGAGGTTCAGGTAAAGCTATTACTATTGTTAAAAAAAAAAAATCAAGCCAATTCAATTCTCAAGTCTTCTCAAAGCACTTCTCAAGTCGGTCAAGACAACTCCAGGTGTTGTCAATCAAACCAAGTCAAAAGTTAAGTCACAAGGCTTCATAAGCAGCTTGTTAAAGCTGTAAGCCTATCGACTCTTCAAAAGATGCCTACTAAACTGACACATCATTCGAACTTCTTCCCTTCAAAGCTGTGCTAATAGAAATGTTTGCGCAACAGTAAGATTAGTAGAGCTTGATACAAGTAGATAGCAGGTGGCCCTGCTAGTCAGATGAATGTGCCAATCAAGCCAGTTGGTTCAGCCATTTTAGAATAAAATACAATGAAGATAAAACAGTGCCTGCAGGAATGCAAGGCAATTTAAAGCAATAGGAAAGGTCAGGGTAAGAAAATGGTGCCTTCTGTCAGAGTGCTCTTTTACAATAGCCCCGCCTGATATCCACTACGTGGCCTATTAGGTCAAAATTCAACGATGGCCTTCCATGGGATGCTCTGCCAACAGTTGGTACTTTCAACTTTGCATGTTGAAAGTCACTTCAATTCAGAAAGAAAATCCTCTGTGATTTACCTGGTCAAAACCTGAGACTTGAATACTTCAAGTATTATTGAAGTACAGTATTGTGTTAGCATACAATCAGTATCAAGATACATCGTCTGGATAATGATGTTGTTTTATGGCTCTCAGATTTTGTCTGCGTTGTGTTTGTTTAGCAGGAAGAGGTGGAGTTATGTGACCTTTTAACCCATGGGAATGTGGCCACGCTGTATGGATTGCCTTTACACCTAGATGTGCTCACAGTCTGAGCCTTATCGCCTCCAAATGTGATTTTGGCTGATGTGATCCCAGTGTGCTCTGCATGCATTTGCACCTTGCATTAAAGTGTGTTTTCCCCTTCTCCAGATATGATAATCAGACACACAGGTCACATGTTACTACTGGGTGTAAATGGGGTCAAAGAGAACTAGCTCGTGTACTTCGCTGGACTATCATCCAGTCGGTATGTTTGTCTATGTAAATTTAGATGTAGTTAGTTATATGCACAGTGTCTGGCAATTGACTTTAATCAAATTCCACTCAATCTGACAGTAAACGAAGGGTCCACTGGGGCCCCTCAAACATCTGGGGCCACAGAATTTACATTTTAGACACATACATGCACATACAGGTTCAGAGCCTGTTGAGGCTGAAGTGAAAGACGCAAGTGTGTTGAAGCCTGAAGGAAAATACCCTCAGAAGCTTCAAAAGGGAAAGCAGATCTAAGAGTGGAGCTGCCTCTGCAGACACAGGAGGGCTTGAAAGGAAATTATCCACGACAGCAGGGACACATGAAAAGCAGGAAAGAGCAACAGGACAAATGAATGCCAAGATAAATAAACAGATTTGGATCGAGGCTTGTCATCCCTGCGTTGCCCTGGAGACTGTGGAGTCAGGATGTGAGGGAATCAGACTGGGGCCTAAATATGAGGAGGCTGCCCATCATCCGTCAATGAATGATGCAACTCGATATGTAGTGTTGTTATACAGGTCAGGGCATCATCTAATCTCCTCCTGACCCTTCCACACGGTGTCTACACTCACTTCATTATCACCCGAATGAGACAGTAGACGGCCCTCGTTTAATTAAAAGGCTTTGAAAATAGCAGCTATAGCACGACAGAGCAAGGCCTCTCCATTATTCAATCTCTCTGTAGAACCATCGCCATATGTTCCATCCTGATGCATTTTTTTATTTCAGCTTTTTATTCTCCCTCCACGGTGTTCCGTACCTGAATCGCTCCTGTCCGGCCGTGTCCCAGAGCTGGAGCTTTATCTTCACGCCGGGCTCGATGTCCAGCGAGCGGGCGTAGAAATCCACCCCGACCGTCGGGTCCGCCACATCGCTGTAAATCCCGTCCGTGAAGCGCTTCAGCAGCGACGACTTCCCCACCGTGGAATCCCCGAGCAAGATGATTCGGAACTGGTATTGCCACAAAATATCCATGGCATGACTAGAGGGAGGACACCAGCCGAGTGTGTGTGTGTATGTGTGTGTGTGAAACAAAGCCCTGCGCGCGGCGTGTTTACATGGAGCTGCTACTGCTGCCTTCTGCCGTGTGGAGCCGCGGAGCACAGTGACCCCAGCTATCATGTGACAGGTTTACCTATGCTCCACTAGCAGGGATCAACCTGCCGTCAGTCACACAGCTGGGTTATAAAGGAGCCCTAGTGGCATTTTAAGACGCAATAAAACAGAACTGTTAAATTTTTTTATTTTATTTTATTTTTTTAGCCGCATATGAGTTCGAACTTTTATATTTTGCAGCAGAAACGCCACAATGACCGTGTAAGAGCGATATATTTTTTTTTACATGCACAGTTTATGTGAGTTACCACGACTTGCAGGGACGTTATCTCAACAGAACCACAAGCAACCAGCGGCAGTGTTGCTGTCCGTGGTTCTGAAGCAGACTCCAGTTACGGGCTGACCATTCTGCTTATTTCTCTCTCTTTTTTTTTTATACATATAAACTTCTGCCCCTAGTCGGTAAAAAGTGTATGTCTCTGCGAAAACTACAAATCTCTTCGTTGGTGTATTAACGCATCTAAGTGACAGTAAAACAAAAAAAAACTACAAAAACTACATATCCCGCCATGCAAGTGGACCACGTGAGTTATGTGGGCCAATCAGCGGGCCGCTGCTGCACGGGGCTTACATATAAAAAGGCAGCAGTACCGCCTTTCACTCTCTTCGTCTTCTGTTCTTTCGTGAGGCGTAACGTGGAGAAAGAGAACATTCCGGTAAGGCCTCACCTCGTCTTCTTGTTAGATTTAAATTCAGTATAAATGTGTTTGGGTGTGTTGCGCATTACTTTTGCGTGTAGTCTGCATTTCGAAGGCAATATGCTGAAATATATACATACACAATACAGGCTAACTTGGTAAGCTAGCTAAAGTAAGCTAATGTAGCTATGCAGGTTTAAGTAATGCTTTATGATAAGTAATGCAGCCTTACTTTTATACAAGAACCCACACAGCGCCTACACACTTTGTTGAAGTAAAACCAACTTAAAATTGGAGTAGTCGAAGGGGCAGTTGGTTATGGCTTAGCTTAATGGTAGCTTGATGGCTAACGCCTGTGAACCACGTGGCCTGCTCTCTGATAAGCGTGGCTTTAATGTGCAGTCCAGACTGTAACATTCAGTTTATTTAATGAGGTTGGGTGTGACCTGTTCTTGAAAACTAGACCATGCCTTCTAAATCACACTTTGAATTAATGCTGTTAACAAACCAAAGGCACCCCTCCAGCACTATATTTACTTGTAGGACATTGGTGTCTTTACAAACAGTAAAACCACTGAAATAACTCGAGGATGGATTAAATTAGCCTGTAAATGATTTTATATTTCTCAAACAAGACAAGAGAAACTTATAGGTTGATAATAACCAGTTTACTGTACTCAAAATGAGGGTTTCCTACCTCATGCTGGTTTAGAAACTTTGTGGAGTTTTTATGAGCTCACACTTTGTTCATCTCTACAGGGTCATCAAGAAATGGCATCCTTACCCAACATCTCCAACCATGGATGTCTGCATGTAAGACAGGTGAGTTTTACTGTATTGCCTTCAGTCTACTGCACCTACAGGCTCCCATCGAAGCCGTTCATGCTCTCATGTAGCAGTGAACGGTCAACAGGAAGCCGAGATGAAGACTTTCACCGACGGTCGCTGTTCAGTTCACCCGTAACTGCTCCAGCAACATTTAGGGGAAGGACACGTACAAATTTATGTGTTTCATCACAAATAAAGCCTATTAAGAATGTGATAACTATGGTATTAACTTACCTTATTCTATTTTCCTGCAGATATCTGGAAATGCCAACAGTGCAAAAGCATGCCATGGAAGTCGGAGCATCACATGCAGGTAAATGGTTGAGCCATGTCCTCAATTAGAACAGTCCTGGCTGTGATGACAAACTTGCCCTCACTGACATTAGTCATGATTGAGACTTTATTTTACTGAGCCACGTTTCTTCAAAGTTTTAGACATTTAAATGTTTTTAAAATGCTAACTAGTCTCTCTGCCCTTGTAGGTGACTGTCAAGCTGACCAAAAAGCGACTGGATGAAGACTGCTCATTTTCAGGTAACATTCGTTTCTCAAATTGGCCTCGATGGCATGCTATCCTAAGGACCCGGGCTTGTTTGTAGCTCATGGTTCTCCAAGTGCATGCAAGAATATTGGGTGGTCTTTGACTGTTGTGGCCCCTTTTGCCATTAGCAGCCACTCAACTGTCCAACAGATGCCCTGTTAGTGAGGCAGATGGAGGTAATGTTGTGCCAAAAGTGTAAAGACTTGTTTTTTTGCTTCCAGGCATCAAACTGTCTATGATCTCGGGCTAGCACCACAAGACTATGTGGACATTTGCATGGTCATCGTTGTGAAGGTATGTGTGTGTATATAAAACTTGTCACAGCTTGTTCTGATCCATGATGACCACTTATAAAATGTGACTGTTGGATGAAACATGCGGATATGGGACTGAGATCAGGTGTTGATGAATGTGTTCTGCACATGCTTTTGAACTGGACTAACTGGGGGGTTTTGGTGTAATTTCAGGTCCCTTGCCATGTTGGATCTGGAAGAACGGCAAAGTGGCAAGACTTGGCATTTCAGACGTGCCTGTCGAACATGAATGTATACTCATGGTATCAGAGGGGCCGATGGCGCAGATTGGCAGCCTCAGTTCCGTCAGTGTACCCCAGGGCAGCTGTGGGTACATGCATATCTTGCCACCATCGTGTATGGAGTGAATGAATGCAATGTAAAGCATCTTTCAGTGTCCAGAAAAGTGCTATATAAAACCAATGCATTATTATTAACGGCACCTATAGGAGCTGTTAAATCATGACTGATGTGTGAAAGGTGAATTTTATATCGGCTGACAAATCTGTTAACTTGACTGGAATAAAACGGACTGATCAACTGTTTTTGGGCTCTTATTTTATTCTATTGTCCATTCCCTTTAAAATATTTCAATACCAATATGAAAATAAGTTGCACATGCCAAACTGCATTCTTTACTAGCTAGACTGTATATGTACTGCCGCTTTCTGTATATCAGCGGTTTGCAGTCAAATAGAGCATTTCAGATATTCATTGTTCCTAGGATGAATGTTCATGGGTTTCTCATTAGACAATTTGATCAATTCTAGTTTCTAATCCAAGGCATCTACAGTCATGGGGAAAAGAAGTGCACCACTTACTTTTGGCTAATGATGGGATTGACTTTTAGAAACCAGAAATTAGTATAAATTGCAGTGGATTTTTGGGAGTGGAAGAAAATTGTCATTTTGCCTCAGTGCCCCCGTTGCTAAAATAAATACCAAATGTCATGTGCTCAGTGAGCTGTAAAAGCTATACAATGATAGGAACACTGACCACTCTAAATAGTACACATCCCAATAAGACAAACAGGCCCGGCAGTAGGATGGTTACAAGCTGGAAGGAGCTGCAACTTTAAATGCACCATTCCACTGTAGCTCGACTAGAGAAGAAACAAGACTGGCACTGACCGCCCAGGATCTGGTAGACCACATGAGACCACAGAAAGCTTAGTCAGGCTCTGGTTGAGGAGTGGGCATCTCTGGATCAGTACCGATACATGAGATGTAGGGTAAATGCAGTTTTGGCGACACAATGTTGACTGTTTATGCTTTATGAAAACAAGCAATTCTAATAGGCATCATTTTGTGTTTCTTCACGTCTTTACTGATTTTGGGGGGTGGGTAATATACCTATATCTCTAGTGGTGCTTTTTTTTTTTGTCATTGTCCTTTTCAGATTTTAAATTAAGTTTGAACTTGTCAGAGTGGCACTGTAGAAACACTGACCTGGAATTCTGACTGGTCAAAATGCAATAAGATCTCTTGAATTAGAATTTCGACAAAGCAAAACGACGGTTCAGAAATCTGTTGGTGACCCCGAACGCTGTGTGGGCGGCTTTCTTCTCAGACATACTACGGCAGAGTTTCACATATAATTCACAACATACGGCAGCTGTTTTATCACATCAGACCCGACCGGGACCAAAGTTCTAATAAATCCCTGATGAATGTAGCGCTCATTCTCCACAAACACCTTCCTGATTAGCTTTTCCTATTTCCTAATCTCATTCACCACAGCAGCTGCCGCCATTACTTCTGCTGACACCGTTCAAATGCGTTTTCATTTCCAATGAGAAGCCTCGCGTGAGCAAGAATTCAGAATAACATTTGAGATATCTGCAATTCATATTTCGACTAATCTAAACTGAAATACAGAATGAAGCTATAGATATGTGGAATTCTACACAATTCTAAATAGTCACAGTATAGTTGTGATTACCGACGATATTGGTTATGTGTAATTTTACTTCTGGACATTCAAACTCAAGCTATTAAATGTAAAAATGGCTCGACATAGTTGCAGTTCCATGAAACAGTACCCATTTATTAAAAGGCCACAATACAGGTGGACAGCTCGGTGGTACTGGAGAGACTGCTGAAAGTCAGTTAAACCTCGGTGCAGGCAGAGTTAACCAACATATAAAGGCAACAGAGTACTTTGTTCCAGGACTGAAACTCTCAATACTTTAAATGCAGCATTCTCAGTGTTTCAGGGAGTCCACAGTTCACCTCCAATGAGTCTGAAGCACTGTAGACAGCATTAGGGGAGGGGAGGGGGGTTTATGTCACAATTCTATTCAGAAATGATTCAGTTTACAAAAGACATTTACTGCTCAACATTACTGGACTAAAACAGGTGTTCCATACATCATTCGCTTGAGATAGAAGGCAACTTCAGTTCTGATATCTCCGAGTCCGGTGTGCTGCTGCCGCTCCGGTCGCTGTACGTGTCCCTGTGTCAGACAGAAAACAGTCCTCAGTTAGCCTGCAGTCTTTGAATGCACGAGTGAGGTGATGCATGTAATCTGTTTACCGTGGAGACAGACGGCAGCCCTTCTGTAAGTAGCTCTGCAGCTTTCCTGCAGCGGCCAGCAGCAAACCAAGGTAGGGGGGAGATGGCTTGATGGGGCGAGAGGTGAACTCGGGGTGGTACTGCACTCCAATGAAGTATGGGTGATCTGGAAATGAAGAGTTTGATTCTTTATAAAGCGTAGGGTCGGTTTTTCAGTGACATCCCTTAAAGAGGTTTTAGTAGGTGCCCAAATCTTAACCCCTTAAACGCTGATTGTCGCAAATTTGCATCATACCGCTTGCATTCAGACTGCAGCCGAGATAGCGTATGCAGTCCCCCAATGCCGGTTTGTGCATATTCAATACATACATAAACAATTATGTGGCATCAATAAAATATTTTTACCATTAATGCTTGTTGTTGCTAATTTGCATCATACCTAAATGTATATCTATTCTATGTGCTATAGACAAATTAACAATGTGCACTTAATTTAGCACAAATAATTAATTTTTTAAATATAATTATTTCCGCCAAGCGCGAAGCGGAGGTTACGTTTTTGCCGGCGTCTGTCTGTCTGTCTGCCTGCCTGCCTCCCTGCCTGCCTGTCTGTCTGTCTGTCTGTCTGTCTGTCTGTCTGCCTGTCTGTCTGTCTGTCTGTCTGTCTGTCTGTCTGTATCTGTCTGTCTGTCTGTCTGTCTGTCTGTCTGTCTGTCTGTCTGTCATCTGTCTTCCGTCTTTCCGTCCTTTTAATCTAAATAACCAGCAGATGCCTTTTTATCACCGTCTTTTCTGGAATCTTTCAGTCGTGTTAAAGTTTGACCTGAAAGCTGTTTGAAATGTTTTCTTCTGTGTTTGAGAAAAAAAAGAACTGAAACAAGAAGAAAACCTCAAACTGCAGGAAACAAAGTG
>OMNN01041183.1:13773-23791 GCA_900302755.1 Chromis chromis
TATTTTTCATGATAAAATCACAAATGTAATTTAAGTTTCTTTTGATGGCACCTTTAGTTTCTTCTGCCTCTCCTAAATCTGATTTTATTCCATCTTAAGTGATTTTTAAAAAATTGAATTGCAACAGTAGATGCACAAATGAAAAGTAAATACAAATAAAATGTGTAATTTCTCACTTTTTAAAATCTGTTTTACTTTGACTTTACTCCATATTTCTCTGATCTCTGTGCTGGGAAGATAAAAGCTGGTAAATCCAGGTTTGTCCTGGTCCTGGTCTGTGCAGATTGCCTAACTGAAGCTAAAATGACAAGAAATAACAGAAATGAGCCACAAATCAACCACAAAGAGATGCAAAATGAACACAAAGTGTCTGCAAAGAGACACAAAAAGACCACAAAGACATGCAAACAGACCACAATCGGCACAAACAGACGCAAAAGCACTGCAAAGAGACATGAAACAATGAGATACAACAACACAACAAAATGCAAAAATAACCAGGAAAAGAAGGACATTCTGCAAATATACTGCAAAGAGCCACAAAAAGACCACAAAACTACGTACTGGCGGCCCGTGAACTGAGAAAATCACAGAAAAAAAAATGGAAAAGAGGAAACTATAGCGACTGGAGTTTGACCTATGACCCCCTGCATCCCAGCCGAAGTTATATATATTTAAATAAATAGTATTCGTAGTTAGCTCCAGGTTAGCGTTAGCGCTGGTGCAGGTTCAGTGTGAAGCCATGACCCCACTAACTCCGGGTTAAGTCCTGATTCTGACCCACTAATCCTGCTGGGAGATCCTTGTTCTGTTGTGACTGCAGGAGAAACACAGAAAAGCTGATCTGCGCTGTTAATCAGGTTGTCATGAGCGATCCGAGGTGTGAAAAGACGGCGGCCGCATGAGGCCGAAGTCTGGAGATTTCTGCTAATAAGACGGCTGCATTCCTGGGAAGGAGCTCTGTGAAAGGCTCATTGATAGAGAGACGGTCTAATGAATAGACAGAGGGATGCAGAGGGGGAGAATGCCAGCAGAGGCCTGGACGGAGTGACGAAGACGAGGGTGGATGGAGAGGAAGCCGAGGGCGAAGGCATGTGGCAAAGACCGACCTCATTCCTGCAGCATCCCTCCATCCTCTGGTCTTTTATCTGAGGAGTGAAGAGCCTCCAGGATGAGTTTAAAGATGAAAGGACGGATTTAAAAACAGCAATAAAAAAAAAAAGCAGAATCAGGCTTTTCAGGACAACTTGTGATATGAGCTGCGTCTCAGCAGGGAGTTTCTGCATGGAGCATTGTTTGTGCAACATAAGACAAGATGAGATAAGAACCTGAAGGAAATTCTTGTGCCAGATATTGCTCAGATAACACAAAATGACATAACACAAGAAATGCAGTGAATAAAAAGTAGAAAAGCAATAACATGCAAGTACGGTACATTACTACAATACAATATGTAGCTAATATGAGGCTAGAAAAGAACAGTAGAAAGTAATGCTGATGATTATACGGAGCTAATAACTGATTTCACATATGATAATGAAATATTGCACATATAAATAAAATGTTGCAACTGAAAATGAAATATTACGGCTGAGAAATAAAACATATGATATCTTGCACATTACTTGTTGCACATGAAATGAAATGCTACCCATGATAAAAATCTGTAATGAGTAAAGATATTACTAGTTTTTTATTAGTTACACCTTTTGAACAGCTCATTAACGCAAATATCTGATCAATTTCACTGATTTTTGTCAGAATTGATTAAAACAAGATACAATATGTGAACTAGTGAGCTTTATAAATGCTGGAAGGTTTGTTTTTTGACGTCTGGACTGAGCCAGATTAGCTTTTTTTTTTTCTAGACAGCTTGAAAGTGGGATCAATCCACTTCAATAATTTACTTTCCTGACTTTGCAGATTTCAAATTGCAATCCTAGAAATGTTTGCAGGCCCAATTTTTCCCAATTTGTCTGCAGAAATAGTGGATAAACTTAATTTATCGTTGAGATTAGTCACAAAAAAGGAAGAGCAGGTTGTTGTTTGACAGCTTCACGATGACTGTCTGCTGTTGACTGGAAGCTGAACGCTGATATCCATCGCTGCTGCCCAGGAAGGGAGAGGTCGGATAAGGCAGGGCGTGGAGGTCTGGCTGCTCTTATCTGACCTTATATGTAGTGAAGGATGGAGATGGAGTGGCATCAATTTCTAATTATGTGATAAATGCAAGGATTCAAGGTTTCCCTGCAGAACATGTTGGTGTAATGAGATGAGTTCAAGGTGTTTCCTACGTTGCACGTCATAAACATATGGAAGTTATTAGATATGACCCACTATGAGCATGTTTACTATGTTTATATGTGATCACACATTATACACATCTGGAGCTCTGTCATCTGTGAACCATCCTGCTCTCACCAGACATTCTATTTAAATCTTGTGTTGCCGTAAACTCGGTGACAAATCATCTCGTTACCATGTCGTCCGGTATCCTTTCAGTTCAATAGAAGAAGAATAAAATGCCTCATAAACTTCCCAGAAGGGATGACTCTGTGCTGCTAATAGGTAGCCATATGTACAGTTCATGTGTTTTTTTTCTCTTGAATGTGCTTCGTCATTCTGTGCCCTGCAGCTGGTTCGTCTCTGTTCTATTAAAAAGTACACAGAGGGTCTTTCACAGAGACAAACAGAACAGTTTTAGTCCAGCATCTCGGAGAATAGTTCCCCCCTTTATCTTTGATCCCAAGTGGAAAATTTAGTCCACAGGGAATTGGAGGAGGGAACAGGAGTAGGAAGGGAAGTATTAAAATGAGTGAAATGCAGCCTGTGACGAGTTGACTGGTCCGTCTGTCTAATTAGGCAAGAAGAGGCATTTCCGCTGGTCAGGAAAATACTCTGGACAGACTGTTTTACTGACTGTCTGCTCTTAGACTGATACAAAAACACACAGGCTGGATTGTAGACAAGTATTACTGACAAGTGTACTTGAGCATCTTCTTTTTGCATTTAGTTTGAAATATTTTTTAGTTTGTTTGACATTTTAAGACATCTACCAGGGTCTGATTCCCCTTTCATTCTTATATAGTTAAATACTGGTGTTAAGCAGTTATGATTGTACCTCTAAATTGTATGTTTCTGCATGAATAGAATCCGATAAAGTAATGCAGCTGCTTGTTGTTCTTCTTTAAAAACCAGTTAATCAGAGAAAAGTCAGCGTTCTAAATAGCTAGCCTTGTGTTTTTTTTTAACTTAAAATTACTAGTTTACCTCACATTTCCAACATGAGTGGTGATAGTGCAGTGTCATCGACAGAGAATTTGCCCTTGATCGATGATGTCATATGTTCAATTACGTTCCCTAGCAACAGAGTTGCCAAAAATGGCCGCCGTTCATCCAATATGCTTCAAACTCAACACTGCACCTTCTTGGGTCCCCAGCAATAAACCTACCTAGTTTGAAGCAGATCAGATGTATTGTTGTCGAGATATATGAAAAACAGGCACACAAACACACACACGGATTCTTTAAATTACAGTTTGATACCTGCGATTACATCAGTCAATCAATGCATTATTTCGTCTTTGTTATGTTTAATGTTATGTACTAGAATTGTGTGTTTTTTGGGGGTATTTCTTTTATATGTCTTACTGTAACTGCACGTTAATCTACATAATGCAAGTCAAGGTCATTTTTAAAATGCAGCAGGCTTTAAGCAATTCTACTTTTTTAGCCTTGCAAAATATGTAAATAATTGTATTGTACTATTTAAGATTTTAATTTTCTGTATGTAATTGAAAATAGTCATTTGATGGCATGCTTTGGTATTTCATTTTTACGACATGGAGGCTCTGCACTGTGGCTGCTTGAGCCAACGTTAAGCTAACATTAAATTAATGGTAATGCACTAAAAAACAATATTATGACATGTAGGTGATGTCATCGCCTCGCTACAGCATCTAGACTTGCCGCTCTGCTGGTCTTTTAAGAACAACCACCTCTTTGTCATAAGAAATTTTTCAAATTTGTGTTGTTTTCTTTCATAAAACCACTTTTGCTGAAGCTTAAACATCGGCGAGCGGCGATCAAATTAACCAGAAAACAGCCAGGAGCTTTTTTGTTGTTGCTTTAACAGTGATTCTGTAAACTGTCAGTTAACTATAGCTGTAGAAAATAGACTTTCACATCCAGCTTGTTAAGACACGGTTACTATTTATGTATTCTAAAATGAAAGTTGTGGCTCTTCCGTGCTTTTAAACTGAAATGTTGGTAAACTGTAACATAAATAATAAACTGTAACTCCACAGTATTGTTGTTACTGTGCGGGTTACTATATTGTTCGAATTTTGTGTTATTTCAATAAAAAATAAACTAAAGACCATTTAGTTGCGACAGAATTAAGTTCACCAACCAAAACATCTGGATTCACAGCTGAAGTTTGAGACCTGTGCACAACTTTCCAGTTTCTGACCTGAATGCAATTGCATCTGTGGTACTTCAGTGAGTAGACAAACAGATTTAAATTCTCCAGTTCATCATTCTGACTGGAAACATGATTGGCTGATAAAGCGTCCTACAGATGTTGGCAGCTGTGTATCGCTGTAATCACAATCCCTGCCGACCTTCAGGATTCCTTGTCGTCTCGAACATGTCAGAATGTATTTAACATGAGGCTGAGCTGCTCTCTTTACAAGGCGAGGACGTACAATCAAGTGCAGATAGACGCAGCGGAAGTGGGGGAGGATGCAGGGATGGGCGGAAGAACAACATAACCCGGCTGATGTTTCTCTGACATTAAAATCCTTTCATCGGGACAGTTGTGGTTGCAGCCGAGCTCCCCGGGCTCTCGTCTTTATTTTAGTAAAGAAAATGCAAGAGGTAGGAATACAGTGGTCCCTCCTTTTTAACAAACATGACTTTAACGTACAAAACATACAGCAGCAGCAGAACAAAGGAAGCGATGAGGAGATGGAACGATGTTGAGCTGCATGTTCCCAACATCTGACCCCAACATCCCTGTTATGTTACAGACTTCCTGTCAAACTGAAGCCACTCGGTCCAACCGCTATAGGAACGTGTCACTCATTGCTGTTTGAGCTTCATCTTCAGGCAAAAATATCTCCGTTCCAGCAGTTTACTGTAAGCAGGCGTCTTAATTGTTTCACTCGGTTGTTTTGGGGGGATCTGAGTGACGTCAGCAGTAATTTTTGTGGCCTTGAGCCCAGACTGCTGCTTCACCTCCTGCAGAACTTTACTGAAAAGTCTATGTGAGTCATTCAGCAGGATAACACAATCCAACTGTACCGGTTTAATGTTACGGAGAGAGCGTGACTGTCTCTGAAGGTCGCCTCTTAATCATGGACAGTTCTGGTAATTTGCTGAGATAGGCCGGCATGTTTTGACTTTAAAGTGCGTGTGTGTGTGTGTGTGTGTGTGTGTGTGTGTGTGTGTGTGTGTGTGTGTGTGCATGTGTGTGTGTGTGTGTGGGAAGGAACAAGTGAGCAAGCAGTGTGTTGATGAGAGTTAAAACCATAAGCATGACAGCTAACTTAGCCAAGTCAGGGCTCTGGCAGTCTACTGTATGTGTGTGTGTGCATAAGCTGCACTAATTGGCCGGTGGGTTTGGTCTGTCCTCAGTCTAACAGTTTGGATTTATCTGCTACCAGGAATCTTAAATACTGACACCCACACTGCCACAGGACGTGAGTCACAACAGATTTCAGTGATATCCAGGAAAGTTATTTTTGCTTGCTTTTGATTTCGGTGCATTTTGCATCGATTAAATTGGAGCATATAAGCACAGCCTGCAGTTCAGCCCAATTCAGCCAACAAGCACCTGATTTTGGTTGCACTGATGCATGTAGGATTTTTTGTGAGCAAACACTTTATTTTGGTAATTTTCAAGTGAGATGTATAGAATAAAGTGACTTTGTTGAAGTATCACGATTTTAAGTTCAGATTTGGAACAGTCACATCACACGTGGCCATCAGAAAGTTGAAAATCCGACCGTCCTTTCTTTTATTACATTTTCTGGTTTGGATAAATGGTGTTATTAATTTTATGTAACATGCCTTGCAACCCCACTGGTGGGTTATGAGGTTCAGAGGTTTAACAGACAAAAAGGGCTGGAAATAAAACATAGATGTTGACTTCTTCTATGCTTTAGTATCTTAGAAATCTAAAGAATTTGTTAATTTTCTTGCTTGCTAAGAATTGGATGGCTGGTAAAATGTAAAGCTGGAAGAAGTATATAAGAAATCCTGGTAGGAAGTTAAATCATGAGCTCCCTGATGCAGATCTTCTCAAGTACAACAAAAACTTTGGTTCCCATAGGATCCGCCAGATGTTTTCCAGTGACCATTGAGGGGTTTTCCTTTGTGTCTCTTTGTTTGGTAGCTTTTCAGTTATTTAAATTCACCTCGTCAGTAGATGATGGACAAAAAAACCCCAAAATTTCATGAAGCATTTCACATTGATTAAATGTTGATGCAAAGCTGGAGATATCTAGAAATCCTGGTAGGAAGTAACACTTAAATCACAAGCCCACTGATGTAGATCCTTACAAAGTACAACAAAAACTTTGGTTCCCATAGGTGTGCCAATGATTAATGTTTTTTTTTTCCATTGTGTGTCTTTGATTTGTAGCCTGTCACTTACTTAAATCCATTTCTTCAGTAGATGATGGATAAAAAAAAAAGAAAAAATCTCACAAATCATTTCACATTGATTACATGTTGATGTAAAGCTGGGTATGAATGAAATATCTAAAAATCCTGGTAGGAAGTCAGAAATCACAAGCTCTTCTCAAGTACAATAAAAACTTTGGTCCCCATCGGATCCACCAGATGTTTTCCAGTGACCAATGAGGGTTTTTCCTGTGTGTCTCTTTGATTTGTAGCCTGTTACTTTCTTAAATTCATCTCGTCAGTAGGAAGTGGATAAAAAAACCTGAAAAATCTAATGAAGCCTTTCATATTGATTAAATGTTCATGTAAAGCTGGAGAGGGAAGAAATCTCTAGAAATCCCAGTAGGGAGTCACAGATCACAAGCTCTTCTCAAGTACAACAAAAACTTCCACCAGATGGTTGCCAATGATTAATGGGTTTTTTTCCATTGTGTCTTTGATTTGTAGCCTGTCACTTACTAATGGATTAAAAAAACTCAAAAAATCTAATGAAGCGTTTCACATTGATTCAATGTTGATGTAAAGCTGGAGATGGAAGAAATCTAGAAATCCTGGAAGGAAGTAACACTTAAATCACAACTGTGAGTCAGCTGACGCAGATCTTTACCAAGTATAACAAAAACTTTGGTTCCCATCGGATCCACCAGATGTTTTCCAGTGACCAATGAGGGTTTTTCCTGTGTGTCTCTTTGTTTTGTAGCCTGTCACTTACTTAAATTCACCTCGTCAGTAGATGATGGACAAAAAAAAACTCCCAGGAAGACAATAAAGACCACAGAGGCGTCTTGTTTGTGAGCTGTGGTGAGCTGCAGAATGAGAAGGGCCCCTAAAGCAGCTGCTGGGAGAAGAATGTCAATGCATTTCTGTGCATATGGTAAACACCGTTTAGGCTGAAGCAAATATAGAAGTGGGAGGGAACCTTGTGCTTTTGGGAATTGTGTGAGTGGCTGCTTATCAACAGGATGGATGACAGACCGCAGAGGGAAGATCTGTAATAAAGCCGTGTGGTGTCGGTTGGTTCACAGGAGGGTTTTTTTCCATTGTTGATCTCTCCCCAATCTCATCCCGACCCATGTCTTCCTGCCTTGTTTATTTACCCATGTTTATTTTTGTGCTTTCGGCGCTTGTTTGGCTTGGGAGGCAGATAAAGATGGGCGGATGGGAGCGCTGCGGCGCGCTTTGGCCTTGAGCATGTACCTAGAAATGCTACAAAGCAACATGTGCGCATTCCTGCTTGTGTTTTCCATCTGCATAGCTTCATGTCGGGACCCCCGGCTCCATAACAGGGAATTGCGTCCCACTCGGCCATAAAAGCTCCAACCGCACGGACCCGTGTGACCCGCGATATCTTCGGCCTCCCTCTCAGCTGCTTGGAGTGAAAATGAAACGGCGAAGAGACAGAAACCCCTTTATGTCCTTTTGGGGTCAAATAAAAAGTGTGGGAACAAGAGACAAAGAGCGAAACGAGGAGGAAGCATGTTGGAGAAAATGCTTTGTTAGCTGGCCTCATGTACAGAAGATATTGGCCTCCTAAGTCGCCTGGATGTAAGCGTTTCACCTACAGGTGTTGTTGTTGCTTAGCTGTGGCCTTGAAGTCGCCTTCGGTTAAACTGGGAGCAGCCTGGTTTTCTCATGAAGTCCACCTTGTCATGATTAACAGGCATTAGACATGTGGGCTGCATTTTAGGGACAGTTATACGGCTGAGCCAGGTAACTCTCCAAACTGCTATAAAATATAAAGTCCTGCAGGTTTTTGCAAAAAAAGAGAGAAAGAGACCACCTGCATTTCTGACAGCCAGACATATATTAAAAAGGTTTAAATCAGTCTCATGTTAAATTCTTAGAAGTTCAGCCTTGTACATGAGTGCATGGAGTCCACAAAGGATGGCATGTCGTTGAAATCCAGTAATTTAAGATGCAAAGATGGTAAAACGCAGACACTTTGCAGTAAGAGCAAAAGAAGACAAACAACTTTCCAAATAACAGCTCCTTAAATGACTTTCAAGTACAGCTGCAATAAAATCTTGAGCAGAGTAGTTCTGAGCAGAATACTGGGCAAGAGCACAGCTAGTATTTTCAACATTTGGATGTGAAATTGTGCAGAAAAAGAAAGTGCAGTGTTGTAGTTTGGTAAAAAAAAAAAAAAAGCATTTCTTCTTACGCTATGTCTTTTTCAAATGATTCTAATTGGCTCCGTGGAATTTAAACTATGACAGAAAACTGGACCTAAAGATATTCCACATTGCTCAAGCTCTGTACCAGGAGGAGCATTCTTACCTTCAGGGCGTATAGAAGTTTCTTGGTATTTGGAATGTACTTAGCGTCTTTGGCACATTAATTAGAACGCCTGCTTGAGAGGAGTCGAAGCAAATGTTATTACAACATATCCGACAGGTTAAATTAGCTGAGAAAGAGCCGGTGAACCTGCTCTGTGCTTCTTTTTCTGCCTTTGCACAACTTCTTGTGTCTCTTGATGAAGACAAACCTGAAAAAGTTTACCTCGGGGGGCCTTATTATTACTGCAAGACATGACCTCTTCAAGACCTCCTGCATTATTCTCAAACTCCTTCCCTGATGATGATGATGATGATGATGATGATGATGATGATGATGAAAGTACACAAGGTCACAGTTTAGCTTCGTTGTTCGCTGCAGCTTTCATCTCTGATTGGTTCTCCTCAGGGAGCTGAAGGAATGAGGAAACTGTTAGCGCTGAGGCTAACCATCAAGGAAATGCTTTTTTTTCTTTTTTCTTTGGGATCTGGTTTGGTTGCAACTATCGGTAATATCCAGTTTCACTACCTTTCAATGCAGATGTGAATTCTTGCTGCACAGATTGATGCCTGGCTGTAAAGTGTGGCACCTCCTCAGCCTTTCTTGAGTAACAAGCTAATGTTAGCGTAAAGTGGTTAGCCTTTAAGGCTGTGAGCAGATTGTCACATTGAAAAACAGAAAAACATTCGGGGCTCCCCTTGAAAGCCTGTAGTCTCGCTTTGCCAGCCGATTCGGTGGAACATCGTGGTCTGGCTCCACCACACTTTCATTTTGTTTTATTAAACCAATCGCAGCAATTTGTGGGCGGGGCTAAGAAAGATGAGGTTCTGGTGCTCCCTCAAAATATGTAAGTAGAATGGATTATCTAGGGCAGGGGTAGGCAACCCTGGTCCTAGAGAGCCACTATCCTGCATGTTTTAGATGCTTCCCTCTTCCAACACACCTGATTCAAATGATCATCTCATCATCAAGCTCTGCAGAAGCCTGATAACGATCCTGATCATTTGAATCAGGTGTGTTGGAAGAGGGAAGCATCTAAAACATGCAGGATAGTGGC